>JAAGKR010001810.1:10938-68445 GCA_011419295.1 Clarias macrocephalus
CATATCTGCTCCAGGGTCGCTGTATCCTGGTTGACTCTGTACTCTGACCCCAGTGAAAAATAATTTTTCACTGTGCTGTAAGGTACGTGTGACAAATAATTGAATATTGCTTTTTATTTTAGTGATTTTAATTGTAGTATGGTTGTCGTCCATGTTTTTTTAAACACAACACATGATTGATCTGTAATTGTTTACATTCAGGCATTTGGCAGACACACTTATCCAGAGCGACTAACATGTTTTATCTCATTATACATTCGAGCAGGTGAGGGTTTATAGCCTTGCTCAAGGGCCCAATAGGGACAATTTGGTGGTTGTGCAATTTGACCCTGGGACCTTCCGGACCATAGTCCAATGCCTTAACCACTGAGCTTCCCCTACCGCTGGAGCAGTCTGTGTTACTATACTTGCTTCTGGATGTTTTATGGCAAAAGTATTCGCTCTCTTGCCTTCACATGCATATGAACTTGGGTAACATCCGATTCTTAATACATAGGGTTTAATATGATGTTGGCCCACCATTTGCAGCTACACTGAAACAGCGTCAACTCTCCTGGGGAGACTTTCACACGGTTTAGGAGTGTGTTTCTGAAAATCTTTGACCATGTCTTTATGGAGCTTACTTCAGTCATGTTGGAACAGGAAGGGGGGACGTCCCCAATCTGTTCCCACAAAGTCGGGAGCATGAAACTGTCCAAAATGTCTTGGTATGCTGAAGCATTAAGAGCCCAACTCCTGAGAAACAACTCCATACCAGTTCCAACATGCGTGTGCATGACTTAATTAGAGCGGAGACTGTGAGCCAGGCCTTCTCGTCCAACATCAGTGTCTGACCTCACAAATGTGCTCCTGGAAGAACGGTCAAAGATTCCCATTAACACAGTTGATGCTGTTATAGGTGCAAAGGGGGCGGGGCCAACATCAATGAACCTTATGGATTTTGTCAATATAGTATATACATATACAGTACAGAGCAAAAGTTTGGACACCCCTTCTCATTCAGCGAGTTTTCTTTCTTGTGTTCTTTCTTGTGTTCTTCAGCCCAAACGCGTCTCTTCTGCTTGTTGCCTGTCCTTAGCAGTGGTTTCCTAGCAGATCTTCTAGCATGAAGGCCTGATTCACACAGTCTCCTCTTAACAGTTGTTCTAGAGACGTGTCTGCTGCTAGAACTCTGTGTGCCATTGACCTGCTCTCTGATCTGAGCTGCTGTTAACCTGCGATTTCTGAGGCTGGTGACTCGGATGAACTTATCCTCCGCAGCAGAGGCGACTCTCGGTCTTCCTTTCCTGGGCCGGTCCGCATGTGAGCCAGTTTCTTTGTAGCGCTTGATGCTTTTTGTGACTGCACAAATTCAACCTCTTTGAATGAGAAGGTGTGTCCAAACTTTTGCTCTGTACTGTATATATATATATATATATATACTGTATATATCCACACATATGTGTGCGCGTGTGTGTGTGTGTGTGTGCGTGAGTTACCTTAGTGACTCTATATAAAAATATAGACGGGTATATTTTTATATGATTTAATTAGATTTTTAAATAATAATAATAATAAAATTATATATATATATATATATACGATTGATGAAAACATTTTTTTTTATAATTATTTACAAATTTTCAGCAGTCATGTATAGAACAGTGTATTTATTATTATTATTATTATTATTATTATTATTATTATTTTAGACTAACTTAGCATCTTGTCGGCAGCACCAGCAGCTCCGGCAGTACTGCGCATGCGCACTGTGTCCGCTGCCTGGGCAACTGGGCATTAGTCGTGGGAGAATTTAGGTAAGAGACAAATTAAAACTCGAATAAAACTGCTGTAGCCGCGCGTTTCGCTTCTGACCGGGATGATGTACAGATCCGCACGGCGCCGCACTTTTTATTGCATTTGATCGACACGTATTTCGACTTTAACTTTGCTATAAAAGTGTAAAAAAAAAAAAAAACCGCCCAGCAGCGCGCGAGGCAGGAAGAGCTTTCAGTGTGAATAAAACGCTACAATGTAACAAGATCAGAGTTAAACCGGAAACGCAAGAAAAACAGCAGACGCAGATGAATCGAGTCTAACGTGTTTATCCTGAGTGTGTGCGCGCGTGTTCGGGTGTGTTTGTGTGATTTCTTACTCTGGATGGGGAAATAAGAGAAAAGCTTCTAACGCTCACTATACTGTAGATTCGCCTTCATGACGCTGATCATACAAGACGGAAACAAACCAATCAATAACAACAACAACAACAACAACAATAATAATAATAATAATGCGTGTGTTGATATTGTGTCCACTGATCAGAGTTGCACTGAGACTTCTGTAACGCTGAGGGCTTCAGTATGAGAGAGTTACAGAATTAATTCCTGCTCCGCCATTTTGAGCTTTTTTTTCTTCTTCTTCTTTGCTTTAAAAAATATAAATATATTTCTCATATAAATAAATAAATGTATGTCTTTATAAGTGCAAAGAAAAAGCGAGCTATCCAGAAACTCAGCTTTCATTAAGGAGGAAGGGAAGTGTTTTATTATAACGACTGGGAAATTAATAGACAGGTCAAAAACTCAGATCTGTATTATTATTATTATTATTATTATTATTATTATTATTATTATTATATCAAACACTATTATTTGATATTTATCAATGAGTGTATTCAGAAATTATACCCTGTTTTTTTTTATTGCTTTATTCAAGTCTCTAATCAGAGCTCCAATAGATGGTCCTGTATTGTACAGCTCTCATTACTAAGAACTGACACACACACACACACACACACACACACACACACACACACACACACACACACACACACACTTTTCTATTCCAGCCTGCTGAGATTCCCATCACACTCACTCCAGTCATCAGATATCCAGCCATCTAGTCATAGATATATAATAACAATAATCACATGACTCAGGTGCTGCGCTCTTCTGGATCAGGTTTGATATCAGGCAGCAGTGCTAAATTCTACTCCTGTACAGTAGATCTGTATAAATCTCGGGATATTGGTCAAAAAAAATTGAAAGGTAAAAAAAAAAAAAAAAAGATTTTCCTATGTTTTGTTGTTATTTCTCGTTGCTTAAACAAAGGATAAAAGAAGTTTGAAATTCGGAAGTGTAAGAAACAGCGACCTCTAGAGGTCGATAATAATAATAATAATAATAATAATAATAGTGATAATATATTTGACTGCAAATACATACATTTTTACAGTAGGTTTGTTTACAGTATGTATTTTATTGGTTGTTTGTTTGTATACTGTTTCCTTACAGTTTATGTATATTTTTTGCTTACAAATTATATTTGTGTTTATATTTGTATACTGTGTGTTGACATTTTATGCTTAGAGTTTACAGTTAACTGATTAAGTTTACAGATTATATCTATGTTTACAGTTTAATGTTTGATGTTTTGTAGTTAACAGTTTATGCCTACAGTTTACTCATACTGTTTATGTTTACAGTTTTGGGTTACAGTTTCGTGTTTATGTTTAGTGCAAAGTTTGTGTCTACAGTTTATGTTTACAATTTACAGTTCATGTTTATGTATATTTTGCATTATGTTTATTTACAGATCAGTTTGTTTACTTTTTGTTTACAGTTTATGGCAACAGTCTATATTAACAGTTTGTACATGTTTACCGTGTTCACATTTTATGCTTGGTGTTTACATTTTGTCTGCAGATGGATGTTTATGTTTACATTTATGTCGATGTTTTCTGTTTAAATTTTGATGTTTGTTTATAGTTAACAGGTTATGTTTGTTTTTATTTATTACAGTTTTCTGTTTACGTTTATGTGTAAGTTTGTATCTATGTTTAAAGGTCATGTTTTTGTTTACAGTTTATGTACAAAGTTTATTGTTATGTTTACTTGTTTTAATGTTTCAGACGTTACTTTGTTTTAATGTTCACTTTTTTTTTTATGTTAACAGGTTAAGATTTAATGCAATTCTGCTGTTTATGCTTCATGTTTGTTTATGGTTTCAGCTTACAGTTTAATTCTACAACTTCACATTTATCTTTAAAGTTTAGGTTCATTCTTACAGTTTCCACAGTTTATTACAGTATATGATTGTAGTTTACAGTAGGTGTTTGTGTCTGTTTCAGATCTCTGAGTGTTTCTCTCTCATGGACCGATCGAGCCCTGAGTTTGACATGGAATTGAGCGACGGAGTGGGACCCCTCCCCGGCAGCCAGCTCAAGGTCTGTGCTCAGGACCCATGATGCAATGCTTCTTCTGCTGCTGAATGTTCATAGACTGATAGGGAGTGATTTTTTTACAGATGGATGTGAAGGAGCTGTCGTTTGATTTTCGTTTCCTCTTTCTTAGTTTCGTGTAAATGAATTTGGGGTCCTGGAGGTCATAACAGATGTGGGAGATGAGGACAGGGTCAAAAAGGCTCATGCTACCACCACATGGAGTGTCCCCACAGCACAAGAGGGCAAGTACTACAGAATGCAGCTATGAGAATGTGTGTGCATGTAAATATTCACTTTCTTCTCTCTTTTTTTTTTTTTGCCCACAGCTCTGTCGGTTGAAGTGCACTATGGTCATGAGCGTGTCTGCAGTAACAGGAAGGACACAGCTCCCCACTTCCTGCCTGAGGGGTGTCACTGCACCAACGGCAGCTTACACCTAGAGCAGCAGGCGTGAGTGACCAGCAGAGACAACATTCTTAGATCCTTCACCAAATCGTCACCCAACATTCCCTAAACGGAACGTTGGCACTAGACATTCCGTAACAGCTGCACATCTGTATGAACTATCAAAGAATCTCCATCAAACCTTTGAGAGGTTCCACCAAAGTGTTTTTCCCAGGAATTGTCCTAACATGACCCAAAATCCAACACAGTAGTGAGAAAACTTTCTCTTAACTGTGACGCGTCCCAAAACACTCCACGAAACTTCAACTAACATTTATCAAAAATTTGATCTCCCTCAAAACTAGCAAGCGCAATATTACATACATGTTTTATAATCTTTAAACATCTGTATTCCTTACAGCATTCTCCATGTATTTATGAAATCCTTCAGAACAGTTTAAGACAGTGAGCCATCACTCACTTTTATTCCTCCTCCACCTCCTGCAGAGGGATCAAGTCTGTGAAAGAAGATTCCGGAACGAACAGCGAGGTTCCTCGGGTCAGAAGGAAGAGACCACACCCAGCCAAGAGGGTGGAGGAAGAGGTGGACGAAGTGACGGAGGTGGTGGAGGAGGAGGAAGTGGACCACGTCAGTGTCACTTATTTGTTGTTATGTTTACCTTATGCTTTTTTTTTCTTTTTTTATGCAAATGAATTAGTTTGGAGGTTGGACTTAAGCCAAAAAACATCTTTAATGAGATTAACAGGTACTCTGGCAACACCCCTTTATTTAAAGATGACAGGTATGGAGGCCACATGTCATTTACTGAGATTGACAGGTACATAGGCCACACCTCTTTCTCTAATGTTGGCAGGTATGGGCCACACTTTCTTTACTGTTACTGACGAGTAGATCGACCACACCCCTTTATTTAAAGCGTATTATTTATTGAAATTGAAAGTTACATAGGCCACACCCCCTATCTAATGCTGACATGTTTGGAGGCCACACCTACTTTATTAGGATTACCAGGTACATAGGCCACACACCCCTTATCTGAAGCTGACAGGTATGGAGGCCACACCTCCTTTATTAAGATTACCAGGTACATAGGCCACACCCCCTTATCTGAAGCTGACAGGTATGGAGGCCACACCCCCCCTTTATTAAGATTACCAGGTACATAGGCCACACCCCCTTATCTGATGCTGACAGGTATAGAGGCCACACCTCTTTAATTAAGATTACCAGTTACATAGGCCACACCCCCTTATCTGATGCTGACAGGTATGGAGGCCACACCTCCTTTATTAAGATTACTAGGTACATAGGCCACACCCCCTTATCTGATGCTGACAGGTATGGAGGCCACACCTCTTTTATAAAGATTACCAGGTACATAGGCCACACCCCCTTATCTGATGCTGACAGGTATGGAGGCCACACCTTCTTTTTTAAGATTACCAGGTACATAGGCCACACCCTCTTGTCTGAAGGCCACACCTTTTTTACTGTGACTGACAGGTACATAGGCCACGCCCCTTGTCTCTGACAATGGCAGAGCTCATGCTTCACCGGGAGTAAAAGCTGTATAGGCCACTCCCCTTTTTTCTGACCCTGACTGGCATAAGACACACCCCTTACAGGGAGTTTAAGTGTAAAGTGCAGCTATGAGTGCATGTAGCTTGAAGATCATAGTTTTGATTGTAGGCGGTACTTCCCAACTATTCGTGGACGTTTTTAATGTAGGAAGAAGGAAGTTATTAACATCCATATGTGGTGATGTAGGAAGAGAAAGAGGGCCGGCGGCCGGCTCGGGGAGGTCCACGGGGTCGCAGGAAGCGCAGAGGAGACACAGCTCTGCTCCGACAGCGTAAGTCTTCACGTTTTAACACTTTACCGTCACAGAAAACTGAATAAAATAAGTTTTCTGTGATTCAAACAATGCTGGTGAATTAATTTCACTGTGCAGCCTGTTCAACATGTGTGAACTTTGTTTCTATGAATAAATACATCATAACATACAAGAGCCAATCAGCATACAGTATGCAAATTACAAAAAACTTTATCAAACGGTGTTCCAGTAGTCTGATTTACCGGAAGAAGGAAATGGAGCATGTGGGTTGCTTTGTGAGGGTTCAGTATCTCATCTGCTGTCTAATTCGTCACACAACATGTACATTTTAACACAACAAATAATGTACAGTATATATATTTTTCATTTACTTTAGTCACATTATAAGCCATGCTTGAATAAATATTCCGGTTTTAATTCGAGGTTTTTGATATCTCTGTGCTAGTGGTTTCATACGGAGGGAGGAGGAAATCGTGGTGCTGGGCTTCATATCTGGAGCAGGAGAAAGCCATTGCAGCCCCGAGCAAACTCTTTAAAGAGGTGAGAGAGCAAGATTAGCGCCGACACGCGGCTAACGGGACGGGCCGTGATGCTCCCTGAATCTTTCTGAAATTTAGATTTTTTTTTTTTTTTAAGGAATTTTGCAGGAAAGCTTTTTAAGTTCCACTATTTAACGGATTCGCTCATCATTTTAACATTTCATGTCTGAGACACTTCTGGTAACCTTTGTTACTCACATTTGCAAAGGGTGCCAAAACCCAGGGCTCCGGCTGTATATGTGTAGATGTACAGTAGGTAGACGAGGGGAATGTCTATTACCGCCGCGCTCACCTGCGCGACAAAACGACAGCGGCTAAAATAAATCAGTCGCATTTCAAAGTAATTCGTGAAATGACCGCCAGGTGGCGCATTTTCTGTCATCTCGGTTTTAAAATATAACTAAGTCATAAAAAAGTCATAACAATATGTTGTGTCGAAGAATTTGTTTTAGTGTTACTGTGTGCGCTTTACAATGTCAGGCAACATTCAAATGAGGAAACTTTTTTGCATTAAAATTTGAATTGAATTGAATTGAACTGATGTTGAGCATCATGATCCTCCTCTTTAACTTCCTCCGTAGTCTAATCGTCGGTCAGCCGCACACAGACAGTTTTCCAGAGCAGAAGTAGACTAATGATTATTATTGTGTCAGGAAAAAAAACACCATCTTAATAATTCATTGATAAATTAGTGATTTCTTTGGTTTCGGCTGTAGTGATGAAGGTGATCATGTCATCTCGTCGTCTCCGCAGCCGTGGATGCGCCTATAATTCACTTTTCGAATTACAAATTACATCGTCCTTTTCGAACTTTTTCTGAGTCTGTTTTCTGGCTACGCGAGTGTTACACATGATAGAATCTAAAGGCTAGATATAAAGGTCTACATTTACTTTGCTTAAATTCGATGCAAATAAGAAACACCTATATGTATTACTATAATTTTAGTACTGTGATTGTAAATTCGATTAATGTTTCACTTGTATTTCATAAGGTTTCGCCAGCGGTGGTACAGTACAGCGTAACGGGGAAAATTATGATGATCAGTAACAGCGTACTGCATTTCATTCTCATAATAGAGCAAAAACACAAGTGGGGCTGAATGACAACGACATCTGCTGACGCAGTACCACGTCCTGACAGTGTTTTCATTTTATGGTCATTTAGTTTCATTTATTTCAGGTAATAAATCTACTACAAATTTAAAGAACATAAAATATAAGATGACCCAAAACCCTACACACTTCGCCTTTCTAATTACACATGATAACATCTAAAGGCTCACTGTGTTAACGTTTACTTTGCTCAAATTCGATACTAATAAAATTGAATTCTATTTGTACTGTAATTTTAGCTCTGAAGGAGCTGCGGCTCATTAATCTTTGAGAGAATGGACTAAGGTCTGACGCGTCGGTCTATAGTTATCTAGCCGTCTGTATAATCTACCATCTGTAAATGCTGTGTGTTCATGTTTGTGTGTTGCAGCACCAGTGCTTCCCTCAGAATAAAAACGCATTCAGAGTGGGTATGAGACTGGAGGGCATCGACCCCTTGCACCCCGCCATGTACTGCGTCCTGTCCGTCGCCGAGGTAACGCCCTGACGTCAGTACCGTGTATGCCACTAACCCAACCCGCTGCATGGAACATGATGGATATTATAACCAGATAAACAGTCTGACGTACTGCTGATTAATAAAGTCCTGTGGTATAAGAGGAGTAAAGCACTTTGGGATATGTTTGTATCGCTAACATTGGCGTAACTCCTCCCCCTTTTTGTTTAGATTAGCATAACACAGTAGTTTTTTTTTTTTTTGTTAACTCGTTTATGTCGTGTTGTGTTTTTTTTCCCCCGCAGGTATCCGGCTACAGGTTGCGTCTGCACTTCGATGATTACTCCGACTGCTACGATTTCTGGGTGAACTGCAGCTCTCCTGATATTCACCCCGTGGGCTGGTGCGAGAAAACAGGGCACAAGCTGAATCCGCCCAAAGGTACGATGCAGCGTGGAAATGCCAATATAATGCCAGCGGTGTTCATCGTGACAGACGCCTCAGTTTCGCCGCAGTTTCGGTGTGGTCATGTGACTACATGCGATTATTGTTGCTGCGTCTGATTGGTGAAACAGTCGTGCGGTAGATAAAGTCATTTACAGCCTATTAAAGAAGCTGTAGATGTGAAAGAAGAAATACATTTCAGGAGATTTTTATCACCCAAATTGCACTTTTTCTGTAGATCGGCTTATTTTGTTTTTTTATTATTACCAGCTCTTGGGAAATGACCTCGAGCCCACGACGCTAGTTAGTCTGGTGACACGTTTACTCTCCGCTGGTTGAGACCATATGATCAGAGGGGTAGTGGGGAAATGAGCTGTATATGATTCACGCCTTTAAAATCAACAGCCTGCTATTAGGAACAAGCTAGCAACGTAGCATGTGCTAGCCTGAGGCACTCTAGATGCTAGATGCTAGCGAGTAGAAATAAGATCGTCCAATTAGTTAGCATAATGTTCTTTATTGTTTTTGAAGATCTTTGTGACATTAGCTACCCAATTCAGTTGTGTAAATTTGTGTTTCTCTTCCATTTCCTGCATAAGCGTAATAGTAATGTGCTAATAGTAACATCCATGTGTTTAAAATAAAGTACTGGTGCCCCCTGGTGGTCTGTTTATAACAATTGAAATAAAATTAGAACTCATTCGCGCTAAGAGGAGCTCCCCCTCCAGGTTGTGAGAGTAATTACAGCTCTGTTTGACTCTGTTTACAGGGATGAAGAGTGATGCTTTCAGCTGGAGTTCATATCTGAAGACGAACAAACTGCAGGCGGCTCCCAAGTCTCTGTTCCACAACCACAACACTGTGAGTGGATTAATGTTCTCAGAAACGAGTCTCAATATCCTCAGGAATAGAGCAAGTGCGTGAATGTCATTGTAGATGGACAGATTCGATTTTGGAAGTGACGCATAGAGGCACAGGGTCGCATCAAGATCAAATGTCTAGAATAGCTTTTCCTAATAGCGTTCTGTATACACGTTTACTTCTTTTTTTGTTCATGTGTGTGTGTGTGTGTGTGTGTGTGTGTGTGTGTGTGTGTGTGCGCATGCTCTGCAGACAGTCACGCCTTTAGGCTTCAGGGTGGGGATGAAGCTGGAGGCGGTGGATAAGAAGAACCCGTCTCTCATCTGCGTCTCCACCGTCAGGGACATGGTGGACTGCCGTCTCCTGGTGCACTTCGACGGCTGGGACGAGAGCTACGACTACTGGTGACAGGAAACGTCTTTTACACTCACGTGATGATCTGTGTAACGCTTGGGCGTAGAGTGTTGAGGTGTGAGGAACACAGCATAGGTCCATACGGGGAGGACACGCTGTAGTCTTAAAACATGAGACCACTAGAGGGCAGTGTTTCACTGATATACTTTAGCTGTGTGAGGTTGTGTTTAGACTCTAGGTAGTGCCAGAGGATTGTCTTTCACTTTGTATCCCTCTCTAGTCCTATCACACACACACACATACACACACACACACACACACACACATACACACACACTCTTAGTTGTACATACACCTCTCCCTGTCCTCCCCGCCTGTCTTGCTTTCCTGGCTCGTACATCAGTCTCTCTCAGTTTGTCCCTCTTTTTATTTATATACTTCTGTCACTTTCTCTGCCTTTATTCCTCCTGTTTTTTTGTCTTCCACCTCTCCTTTTCTTTCTCTTCCTGGCTGCCCCCATCTCATTCTCTTTTTTCTTATTTCTTTCTCTCTAACTTGTACATCCCCCCCCCCCCTACTCTATCTTAGTTCTACATCTGTCCGTCTGTCTTTCTTTTCATTATATGTCTCTCTCTCCCCTCCGTCTCCCTCCGTCTCTCTCCGTAGTGAGTTTTGTATTGTAACATAAACTTTTCTGTCTTTGTGTAATATTGTATCTATAGGTGTGACGTGACGAGTCCGTATATCCATCCAGTTGGCTGGTGTCAGGAGAACGGCAGAACCCTGACCACACCTCCAGGTAAGAGGAAGAACAGACGGATGGATTAATAAAGCAAGGAAGTAAAGAAAGAACTTGGATGGACAAGAAGAAATAGAATACAGTAAACAGATGATGATGATAATGACTTTATGATGATTGTTTATTGCTATGATTCTTCTTCTGTGTTTGATGTTGTTCTGATGTTGAGCAGAAGTCTGGAGGAGCCTCAGCATTCCCATCAAGCTTGATTAATTTATAAACATGTTCTCCTCCATAACACATTCCCAGAAGTTTTGTTTTTAAAAAAAAAAGCGTTTATGTGCATCATTTCTGATTCGGTCATGTGCACCGCAGGTTACTCCGAGGCGGAGAACTTCTCCTGGGAGAGGTACCTGGAGGAGACGAGCTCATTATCTGCTCCTGCCAGGGCCTTCAAAGCGGTGAGGGAGCAATCGTGTGTGTGTGTGTGTGTGTGTGTGTGAGTGGAAACGTCTGCACAGGTTTCCTACATACACACAGTTCGTGTCTTTGTCCACAGCGTTATGTCTTCATGTGTCCCTGCAGAAGCCTCAGCACAGTCTCCAGGTGAACATGAAACTGGAGGCGGTGGACGTGAGGAACCCTGTGATGGTCAGAGTGGCTACAGTGGTGGATCGAGACGAGCACAGAGTGAAGGTACTGTACACAGTGACATCCACAGCGATGTCGTAACCCCACCCACATGCGATCCCCCATTTTCTTAGACGTTTGCCCCGCCCACTGCACTGCATTTTAGATGTTCTAAAAATATCTTTCAGCACTGCAAACATGAAAATTCTACTCCTACTCAACTGTATCCAGGGAAATGATGCATGATATGTGATCCCAGTCTGACCTCTGACCTTTAACTAACCTCCACTCCGTCTGCCCTCGTCAGATCCATTTCGACGGCTGGGCGGACGAGTACGATTTCTGGCTGGACGCAGACAGCCCGGATATCCATCCCGCAGGGTGGTGCACCAAAACTGGACACACCCTACAGCCGCCAGTCAGTGAGTGAGACAATCCAGAGAAACATACTCGCTGCAGTATCCATAGTAACGCAAGCAAGAAAGAGTATTGCACAATGAGGAAAAAATGGGGATCGATGAGATGGCAATGTGTGTTGTTTCATGGTGTGTAATGTTTGCTTTCTGTCGCCCCCTGTAGGTCTGGATGACACAAGTGAATCAGAGCAAGGGGGATGTCCTACACTTGGGTGCTGTGGAGTTGGACACGTCAAAGGGGCTCGCTACTCTGGACATCACAGGTGCGTGTGTGTGTGTGTGAGATCAGGTCAATCATCCATACATCCATCCACCATTCTATCTATACATTCAAAAGAATGGAAAATCATAGATGTTTATCTGGTCACTTCACCAATTTATTCATCCTACATTATATTTAATTATCCATCTATCCGTCCATCCCTTTCTCAACCCATTCCTTTTGTTCTGTCCATTCATCCATCCATTTTTTCATCTATCCATTTTTCTCCAAACGCTTCATCAATTCAGTTTGTTCTTCCTTCTTAATACCTATCCATCAATCCAAGAAGTAATTTGTTCAAATATACTGCATTGATCAATTTATCATTCCATTATCCTTACTTCCAAACACCCTTCCTTTTCTCCCTCCGTCAATTATTTATCTATTCCCCAATTCAAACATGAACAGGTCTTACTGCACAATTTCTTATGCTTATATTCTCTATCCTTCAATTCATTCATCCATCCAACCACTTATTCATCCCGTCCTATGAGAGTCAAGCTGATATCTTTATCTATTTAACAGGAAGGCCAGAGAGAGAGAAAAAAAAGAGAGAAAGATTGACAGTCAGATACTTAAACAAGAAGCTAAGGGAGACAGATAAAAAGACAAAGAATAGAACTGGTGAACTCATCCCTCGCTCCATATTTGTCTTTTTCTGTCTGTCATCTTCCTTGTTTTCAAACACCCTCTATCAGAGATTGGCTTTGCGTCGGCTGGAAACAGGAGCAGGACCACAGAAACCAGAGAAGATTGTTTTTCCTAAGATAAGAAATAAAGAGTGTGAGTTCTGTTGTGAAATGTGTTCCATCTGTCCGTACCCCAATCTCTCCTTCTTTTGGAGAGGCAGGTCTCGCTTCCCTGCCGGATCTTATTTGTATGCTAATACACTCGGCTGAGGAGATACCCTTCCATTTTTATAAATAATAAGGAAATAAAAATAGGCCTGTCTTTCATTTCAGGCACACAGGAATCCTAGAACACAATCTTCCTCCAGGGTGTGGGTCCAGTCCCAGCTTTGGTTTGGAAACACTTAATGCGAACTTTAGTTCCCATCACAATGGGAGGATTAAAGACAGAAATAAGTAATTCATCAGGAAGGTTTCAAAAGCACCTCACCTGGGATCTCTATCATTCCTTAGAAGAATGATGGTGTATTTATTTTAGCACTGACTTTTCGGTTTATATTATACGTTCTGCTATATTTATTAAATTCATTACAACATTCACCACCCGGTAAGCGCTTTATCCTGGTTAGGGATGTGGTGTGAGGTGAGAACATGCCCTGTGTACACACCCTGTATAGTCCATTTACACCTAAAGCCAATTTAGGTTCACCAGAATATTTACCAGCTTGTTCTTTGGAGATGGGAGAAAACTGTAGAACCCAAAGTAAAATCCACACAGATACAGGATGTATGTTAAAAGCTAAATACTTTATTGATCCTGATCGAAATTGCAGAAGACAAAATTTGAAGAACACAGGACCTGGAGTTGAGAGATGATGATATCTCGTGAAATTTAATAACTTGTATACAAATAAACAAAAAAAGTTTCTAGATAGCTCTACATACAGGTCGACCACTGATGACTCTCGGGTTACCCATGAAATATCAGCCTTTCTACCTTTAGGTGTACCTCAAGGGTGAATTCTGGGCCCTCTGCCAAAGCTTAAACCTGCAATACTTCAACAGCTGACTGATATGTTGGAGCCACTATCTAGCTCTGGAACCGCTCAAGGCCTTTCTCACCTTATTGCCCTGCTGAGTATCTATGCAGCAAAAGATAACACATTGAGACAGATATATTGAGGTAGATGGATCCTCCTATGAGAGTTTTCTGTCCATCTGCTCTTAGATGAGCCTTCTTGGAGGTTTTAAAGGAATATGCAGATTTCACCAGAAATACTCAGGCGTGAGTCTGGAGTCATTGCTCAGTGATTTTCTGTGGCTTGTTGAAAGTCTGGTATTTACACTACAGGCTAAGAAAGAGCATTAATTCACAATGAATTCCTCAGTGTTTACTGATATAAAAATGAGTCAGACAACTAAGAGCTGAAGGTGAGCAGTTAGCCTTATTTCCTGTATGTAGCTGCTTAAAATTTTGCTCAGAGCAAAACTTTTGTTATACTGTATGAGGTCGAAATATGGGGGGGAAATGATTGGCGTTTTTTTAAAAATCCCTGGCTAATACAAAAACAACAGTAATTGTTTTCCCTCATGTTTATTGTTTGTACATGTACACTCTAGACCCATCTGAATGTTTAAACATGGCTAAAAAGTGAATTTTGGATAATCGGTCCACTTTAAATGAAATTTTCAGCATTTGGGCAATGCTTACTTTTTAGTTTATCCACTGAAGAAACAAGTCCAATGTTCGATAGCAAGTAACAGCAATCTGATGCAATCTGTGGAAACTATTATGTTTGAAATCTTTTCCAGAACCTTCTTACTTCTGAAGAACTCTGGCAATTATAGTGACTATAACTGTTGAAAGATCAAATAAATGGTGTGTGTGTGTTTCTTTCCAGTGCCATGGGTTGTCCGTACTCTGAGATCAACATGAAGAGGGACTCAGTGTTGCCGGACCGGCTGAGTGGGGAGATGCCGGGTTCTGGAGTGGGCCGTCTACGACGGGCAGAACCAAGCCCTGATGCACAAGCACATATTCACAAGTGAGTATTTCACCATCTCTAGGCTTCAACAAGTCGCTAATTAAAGCGTGAAAATCAGAAAATGAACTGATACTTTTGTAATCTGATTATTTGTGGTAGTTATTGCAGTATAGCAGGCTTTGCAGTATATTAATGCCTGTACACAATACCTTTCTTTCTTTTGCGTTATTGTATCTCCACCAAGGGTGCTTTACACGGTTAAGGGTATTCGCTTATTATTCAGCACGGCTGTGCATAAAACATCCTGGGACAAACACAGGACTGCTTCTGGGTGCTATATTATTAAAAGAAAAGGCTTTATTTACAGGAGGTTTCATCTGTCTCTTGTATATAAATTCCCTCAACAGCCGGTTTCTCTTTTACATGAGAACCACTTTGGAATTTTTAACAACTTTCTAAGAGTCCAAAGAACCGCACAGGAACCTTTTATCAAGGAGAGGAGAGCACAATAACCATCTGTTTCCATCACCCTTTATTACTTCTCTGTATTTGCAATGGTTTTGCGCAGTTTCAGCTTGTTGAATGAAAACCCAGGCAGGATTAGGTTCTCAGATCAGCCTGTACGAGGGATAAAGACATTCGGTTATCTTATATCTGAGTGAAAAATCTTTTGGAAAAACCTCAACCCCAGTTGTTGGAACACGCTGATTCGTACCTGGAACGCTGCCAGTGTCATTTCTATGTCAGCGTTGTGTAAAGTAAACATCTCTGAGTGTATAAAAAAACGAGTCCAAGATGTCCTTTTTTGGCACCACATTAGGGAACTGTGCTCACAGGCAATGAGAGCTGCCAATTTGCTGTTTGTCTGGCAACTCTGCTCGTCAGCTTTCAACCTCTACAATATTATTTTCTTCCCTAATGCATAAGCAGTAGCACCTGCAGTGCTGGTGTGAAAAATAACTGCCAGTGAAAGATGTTCTGTAAGGATCTCAGACAGATATGAAGGATCTCAGACACCACGCTTATTAAGGCTGACAGGTACACAGTTCACCTGGAGTGGCTCATTCAGCAGTTCGGACAGCGACACACAGGACACAACTCCATCATTAGGACTGACAGATAAAGAGACCAGACTATACACCATGTTTTGTTGCTTAAAAGCCTCCTTAAATACACTTGTCAGGTACACAAACCTCGCCCACCTTAAATATAGTCTTGAGAGGGGCACGGGCCACAGCTTCTTCAAAAGTCCTCAAGGGGACGCAGGCTGCATCTGCTTTAATATTCCTGAGACGGAGGTCTAGAGAGAGCTGATTGGCCGAGCTCTCTCAAAGGGGAGGGATGCTCCCACATTAATCATGGCTCTACAGCCAATCAGGGGGCGTCTGTGAGCTCATGCAAGTGGAAGGAGCGGATAGCGCTGTTCTCCGAGTGTTTCGCCACCCACAACAGTACGTGAGCGAGCACTTCAACAAGAGGCGGTCGGCTGGTGTCACGTGGTTCGGAGGAAGCACGTGATAGTCTTCGGCCCTCCCGGCTGAGTGGTAGTAGTAGCCTTAATGTGGAGCCCCCTAGTGACGGGAAGGAATTGGACACGACTAAATTAGAGAGAAAATCTGGGAACCCCCTCACCACCAAAAAAAGAGGGGTACATAAAAAACATAAGCGGCGCATCCTTAAGTACACTTGTCAGGTACACAAACCTCGCCTTTATAAATATAGTCTTAAGAGGGGCACGGGCCACAGCTTCTTCAAAAGTCCTCAAGGGGACACAGGCTGCATCTGCTTTAATATTCCTGAGAGGGACACAGGCCTGACCTCATGTAGTTATCTGGACAGGTTCACAGGCCACACCTTCTTTTACAGTCTTGAGAGGGACACAGACCACGCGCCTTTTGGTAATCCCAGGCCACACTCTCTTTAATAGTCTTGACAGTAGTCACGCCTCTTAAGTGCCTTTGACAGGTACACAAGCATCTCCTTAAATATATAGTCTTAAGAGGGCCTACATCTTTTTTATTAATGTTGACAGGTTCACAGGCCACACTTCCTTTATTAGTATTAAGAGGGACCACACCTCCTCTGAATAGTATTGAGAGGGACACCAGCGACAGCTCCTTTAGTAATCTTGACAGATACTCAAGCTACACCTCCTTTAATAGTCTTGACACAAATGTACAAATGTCACAAGTGTCACATCTTCATGAGACACAAGCTTGCACCTAAATGTCTTCTTGTATCTCAGTACCACACATTTCCACCCTTGCCCCTGTGTGTGTGTGTTTGTCCATCCTTCTGCCTCTTCCTAATGATGGATGAACAGAAGGAGTCACAAGACACACATTGATCTGTCACTTGCTTTCTTCGTTTTTCTCAGCAAACCTGTCTGTCACCCGGACAAGGCCAAGACGGCAACCGTTGCCACGGAAACGCCACCTCTGAAGCCGGTCGGCACGGAGTCGAAACGAAGGTAAAGGCCAGCTTTAAGCTGTTTAATTAACATTCACTCACATTGACATTCAACCATCTGTCACTTAATCTTTCCTGTCAAGGATATTTGAATCAGTGTTTAATACATTTCTGACTCAGGACTGGTCTTGATCTAATTGTGTATTATAGACATATGGACAAAGCCTTTTTTAATCTGTTATTGTGATGAATTGTCCTGTGAATGAGCTATTACTATAGAAACAAATAATGTATTAGAGCACACATCTTAATATAAACCTGCACTACTGTCAAAGCTGCTGTTAGAGAAAACTAATCAATGCCTTCCTGAAGCTGTTATATAATGCTGGATATTACTGCAAACAAGCGCCTTTATGGAGCATTTTGTGCAGCTCAGGTGTATCAGGTACCCGTGGAACAGAGATTGGATTATAATATTGTCGCCTCGGGCATCTCCGGAGCTCCTTATCGCAGATTGGTTTGTAATTCCAGTTGGCGTCCAGTAGACCTCTCAGAACTCTATGAATCACAGCTCGGTTCGTAATGCCTGCTGGTGTGTGTGTGTGTGTGTGTGTGTGTGTGTGTGTGTGTGTGTGTGTGTGTGTGTGTGTGTGTGTGTGACTCAGAGCTTTCCTGATAACGCATCATCGTATCTGGCTGACGGGGTGATTGGGAGGATTCACAGTCTGACAGTGGGGGAGGAAAAACAGACCCAGCACGATTGGTGCAGTTACTCACATCGATTTGTTTCAGCAGAATAAGAAGTTATTTTTATTTCATTCCACCACGTTTGGTGAAACATCTGATCAGATTGAGGTTGCTTATTTCTGCTTTTTTTGACCATATGTAATCGCATTCTCATCAGTGTAGCTACTCTAAATGCTTTTGAAGGAAGTTTACGCAAGGTCGACATAACCAGAGACATGAACGTTCCTTTCTCGAGAGGTTCCAAGACAAGTGTCAGTCAAATAAAAGGTGTAATTCCAGCAAAGACTTGGAAGGTAACTGAGTATGTTAACTTCATTACCGTACTTATGTAAGATATTTTAGGTATCCATACTTAACTAAAAGTAGTTTTATTAGCAGATTCTTTTTACTTGTACCCAACTACATTCTACAGCATGCATCTGTACTTTAACTTTATTACATTTCTGTGTGGTGTTGCGGTACCTAACCACATTGGTGTTGAGTTTTTGAAGTTGGAATTTTCTCATCATCTGACTGTTACGCTGACTAGTGTGTAAATATTACTTGAGGATTATTGGCCCAAGGGAATGTCTACTTAAATATATACTCATACTGGTCAGCTAGCAGTGGCATGGTGGCTTAATGGTTAGCATTGTCGCCTTGCACCTCCAGGATCCAGGTACAATTCCCACCTTTGGTCTGTGTTCATATAGGTTGCATGTTCTCCCCGTGCTTGGTGGCTTTCCTCCTGGTACTCTGGTTTTCTCCCACGGTCCAAAGACACGCAGATCAAGCTAATTGGCGTCCCAAATTGTGTGCAGTGTGTGTGCCCTGTGATGGATTGGCACCCTTGTCCAGGGTGTACCCCGCCATGCGCCCTAAGGCCACTGGATACAAGATAAAGCAGTATAGACGATGAGGGAACATGTGTTTGCATCACTGCTATGTAAATTGTGCATCTATGAATGTTTTGATCTTCCAGTAATGCAGACCCTTTTTTATTCTTGAAATATTCATCTCACACATGAACACAGGAACAATATCTTCTATAGTTTGCGTACGAAGCTAAAGCTGCACACCAAAAGTGTACATTTAAGGGCAAAGCAGAGCAGGCAGAAAAGTTCCTCTAAATCCTGCATCCACACACCTCCTCCTCCGAGCGGTCATTTAACCCAAAGCACGAACTCCTCACCGATACCATCTCATTTCTATTTCAGATGAAACACTCTGTCCTGTGGTGGATTAGCTCCTCTTATTCGCAAGTCTCAGAGGGGACACTTTGTGCCTCGCCTTTATTCCACAGTCTTCATGTGCTCCTCCTAAAACAGCCATAAACGCTTGGAGAATATTTACTTTCGGCTGAGGATTAGCGTCCGTCACGGCGCTGGCGTTTTACTGCATGGCGGAATATAAAGGAACGTATAAAACCCCACATGGGAATCGTTTTATAGAGAAAAACCGAAGCTTTAACATCAATCACAGCTGGAAAGAACAGATGTGCAGCATGCACTGTGGCTGTTAGACAAACGAGTGTAACCTTTTAAATCAGAGCGAATACAAATTTTTCTTGTTCATGGCTTTTTGGAAGACGTGCACAACAAGGGCATCTTATTATTGTCTTTTCTGTTTAATACTCAGTATTTGTAATAGGAAATCAGCAAAGGGTTATTTAAAATGAATATAATAACTGTGTCCTGTGTCAGGGTCGGGAGGCCGTGTAAGGTGAGAAAAGTAGAAAAGAAGCCACAGGAAGAGGAAGCGGAGAGCGAGGAGTCGTCTGTTGCGGAGGCAAAAGGTAACAAAAAGGGAACAGATTTCTACCTAATATTAACAATGGTGATGATGATGATGATGATGATGAGAGTGTTAATATCACTGTTTTTTTCTTAACACTGGAGACTCCTTCCGTAAATGTTAAATATCTACTTATGGAGAATCACACGCTCCTGTTTATAAAATTCTGTTTTAGAATTCAGGAGTGTGACGCTAACACTCGCTAGGTTTAAGACACATCCAGCTGCTTACACGATGGCGGCTAAACACGCTAGGAAGAGAGAACTAAATATTTTTTTACATGGGATAGCACGGCATACAGATCGACAGGGAAAACCAGAAGCATGCAAAAACAATTTCTTTGTTTGAACCATCATGCTTTCGTGTTCTAACAGGAACGCCATGCTGTATTTCTTTTTATGTCCTGTCCTCTGTGTCTTCATGGATGTGTTTCTCCTCGTCCTCTGCGGTTAAGACTCGAGCCTTGTAATGAGACTGAGGATCATATTCAAACCTCCATGCTGCAGCTCATTAAAACCCAGCAGCGGAGCGCCTCGAAAGCGTGCTAAATTCCAGACTATAACTTTCCCTCTGTTGCCCTGCACAATCTGGTTGAACAAGTGGAGAGTACAGTAGGCTAAAACATTCAGTCTCCTGGAACAAGCAGAGCCTACTAACGAGACATTAAACCGGCGGAGTGGGAAAGTCTTACGGGATCCTACTCATTGTGTTTTTATATTAAAGTCAAAGAGTTGAGAGTGGTGAAATTGTGTATGGTGTTAGGGAATGTGTTGTGGATGATTTAGTGTAAATTATATTCGGTTATGGAATAATTATTAAGAATTTTTGGTCATGATGACCTCTGACTACATGTCACACTTCAAAGCGGGACTTTGGATTGTGCAGAATAACAGAAAGCACTTATGAGAGTAAAAACCTCCCTTTATTTCTTTATATAACACTATGAAGGGCGGTCATAAAATAGTTATTATTGCTAAGAATAAATTATGTAATGAAAGCAAAAATCGGTCATGAGCCTAGTGCTTCTTTACATAACGCCAACACTTCTCCAAACGATGAATGATCCGGTGGGGAGCGTTCTTTTTGGCCCTTGCGGAAAAGTTCCACCTCAGTGATCACCTCGTCGTCGTCAAACACCTTTGAAGTGCCTGGAAGGAAGAAATCACTGGGTGAAAAATCGGGGGAGTGCGGCCTTCGTTAAAAAGTTTGCACCTTTCAGATGTTTTCCCGCACATCACTGTACTAAATATCAGTAGCCTTTACTCACCAGTCATTCACCAGTAATTTCATAAACCCATAAGTTCCAGTTTGACCTGAACACATGTTGTTGTGTTGTTTTAGGGATCTCGCTCATGCAATATATATATATCAGTCTTTAATCTAGAGACGCATGTGGATAGAAGCGAGTGACTTCATATGCGCTGTACAAATCTCTCTCTCTCTCTCTCTCTCTCTCTCTCTCCTGATCGATCACACAGCAGTGACTCTAAAGAACCCCAGACTGGATCAAAGGCATAAAAAGACGAGTGCTCTCCAAAACCAGTACCCTTAGATTTATTAAACGTCATTCATCCTTTTAACACACGCACACACACATCCTGCATTCCTTCTCTCTTCAGTGTGTGTTGGTGCACATTGGCATCCAGACATGCATGTTATGACTGACTGTTTGAAGTGTCAGTATTATCAGTGTAAAGCAAGTGTAGACTGTGTTTAAGGGGAAAAATCTGCATGTCACAGCTTTATATAATTCAAAAACCTTATTGTTTCTATAGCAACAGCTCACTGACAGGCTCACTGATGGAGTTTTCTGGGACGATTTGATCATTTAAAATTTATTGAAGGAGTTTTTTTGTTCTCTGTAAAGCTGGGTGTGTGGTGTGAGTGTACTTTAAATACAGAATAAAGACGAGAGAGAAAGGTTAAGGTTCGGTGCCGACCAAGAGCCTGTAACACAGAGAGCTTTTCATTCTCGGCTCCCTGTTCGAACTGAGCGAGCCGTCACTGAAGTCAGGCTAATAAACCACTTTATTTTGTGAACAGCAGAGCACAGCGAGAGTGACACGACAAAATTGCTTTCATAAATCCAGCCACAGAGATCGACAGCTTTGGCACTCAGACCCGTGATGCGACGCGAAACCCTGTAAAGCAGCTCGAAATCAGGTCTTGATGTTTTTGAGAGGTGTGTGTGTGTGTGTGTGTGTGTGTGTGTGTGTGTGTGTGGTGTTGTGCATCAGATGACTTTGCTACACATCTACATACCTTCCCGTGATATCACCAAAACACCTTCTCTCGCGCCTCAATGTTCTCATTAGCACATATTTCGAAACACTGAATTAATTAGCGAGTCTGCAAGACGGAGTGAGAATCCCACGGTGCGAAAAAAAAATCTTAACTGGAAGACGTACGGACTGTGGTGATGAGCCATGATGAGCAGGACTGTCAGCTTGTCCTCGGTGGACAGGGTCAGCGCTGCTGTCGCTAATTAAAGACATGATGATGAGTTGAAGATTTTAATGAAATGCAGAGACCTGACCAACCTTAAGCTTCGAGTTCTATGTGGGATCTCATTTCAATTATGTGCCTGCTTGGATTTAGAAGATTTACTGAAAGAGGAATGTATTTATGCATTGCATTTGCATTGTAGAAAGCACCTCCACTGTGAAAGCATTGTGTATTAAAGCACAGATCTCACTGTCTAAACCTAAACTATGAGCAATAAATAATTAATTTGTGTATTAATAATTTGCGATATAAATATATTGAGCTTGTTAGTTCAAAAATTTGGTTGCTAAGAAACATACTGTAAAGCACGAGGATGAGTTCGTTCCATGGACAAGACTCCAATTCCTGTGTAAATGTTTATGTTTGACTATATTGGAGGATTTTACAGCTTCAGATTTGGCTCGGCCAATCAGATTTCATAACTGAAACGAACCAATTGGTAATTAAATATTAATTTGCCTTAGCTCTAATTTACATTCCTGTCTCTCTCTCTCTCTCTCTCTCTTGTGTTTAGAGCTGACTCTGCAGCAGGCCCTTCATCAGTCTGTATTTATGCCATGCTCCATCCCATCTCCCAGCATGCCTCACTGCTGGGACCAACACAGTAAACTACTTCCATCAGTAGCAGGCATCACGGCCAGTAAAGTGGCCACCTGGAGCATAGAGCAGGTCAGATGGGAACTTTGGGTACTACCTTACTTTACATGTCATACTTAATTATCTCAGCATTCTAGTACTGTAGAAATCTGGGAAAATGGCCCTTGTGGGTTTTACTACCTCTAGAACGATCATCAATGTAGTAGCATCTTTGTCTTTGGTTTCAGAGACAGAGCTTCATGTAGAATGATATGAACTGGATACTATTGGAAAATAAATTGGAAGGTTATTTGTTTGACTAGAGAGAAATTCTTGTAGAACCTCTTTGGGAAACTTAAAACCTGTAAATACCCAGAGGAGCCTTGAGGAGCTCAGGTGGAAGTCTCTTTTCAACTGATTTAGGAAGTCAAAAACTTTAAACTGTTCCAGTAATCTTTGGAGGATTACATGTGGAACTTTACAGCAGAGGTTTTTCCTTTAATACTGAAAAGAATTAAAGGTAGCTTTTAGGAAGCGAAGACAAAAAAATGTAAAATAATATATACTATAATAAGTAATAGGCTATTTGGTAAAACACTGCACAAATGGTGTTCTCTTTTAGCGAATTTCCTACCAGAACTTTTTTAGTCACAATAAAATTTTTAACTACCTAAAGGGCTTCTGGACTTCCTTTGAAGGATTGTATGTGGAACTTTTCAACGGAGGACTTTCCTTACAAAAAGATTTCCAGGAGAACCCCTTTGGGAAACTAAGAAAGTTTCCTCACTGCAAAAAAAAAAGAGAGAGATATAGCTTAGTAAGTATCTAAAATATCTAGAATTTAGTTACATCTATCTACAGTTTCTTAAAATAAGATTACAGCAAACCAAAGAGAAGGTTTCTAACCTCAGGTATGATCAAAGTTTCAAACAAAAAATGACTTGTTCTGTTGGCAGATCATTTCTTTTCTGAGAGATGTAAGGGTTTTGCTTACAATTTTAGTAACATTTAACTAGTAATAAGCTTAATTATCTTAGATTTGGTTTGTTGTAAACCTGTTTTACATAATTGTAGATAAGTTTGCTTATATTCAAAACTGTTTCTGGTGGAACTTTGTAATAGAGGGCTTGTCTTTCATATAGGCTTTTAAGCACTGCTGCTTTAGGAAGCCAAGAGCCTTTAACTGTTCAAATAACTTTTGAAGGAAGTTCCTGACAGATGTTGCCATCTCATTGTTTGACAGATGGTACCAGTTTTTGACTGCTGGTCCCAAGGATTGACAGTTGGTACCAGTTTTTGACAGTACCAGTTTAGGACTGACGGTCCCAGGTATTGACATATGGTACCAGGGTTTGACTGACGGTACCAGTGTTTGACTGACGGTACCAGTGTTTGACTGACGGTCCCAGGGTTTGACTGCCAGTCCCAGGGTTTGACAGATGGTACCAGTGTGTGACTGACGGTACCAGTGTTTGATGGATGGTACTAGTGTTTGAATGACGGTACCAGTGTTTGAATGACGGTACCAGTGTTTGACTGCCAGTCCCAGGGTTTGACTGACGGTACCAGGGTTTGACAGATGGTACCAGTGTTTGACTGACGGTACCAGGGTTTGACTGACGGTGCCAGTGTTTGACTGACAGTAATAGGATTTGACTGACGTTACCAGGGTTCGACTGACAGTACCATTGTTTGACTGACGGTACCAGTGTTTGACTGACGGTACCAGTGTTTGACTGAAGGTACCAGTGTTTGACTGACGGTACCAGTGTTTGACTGCCAGTCCCAGGGTTTGACAGATGGTACCAGTGTGTGACTGACGGTACCAGTGTTTGATGGATGGTACTAGTGTTTGACTGACGTTACCAGTGTTTGACTGCCAGTCCCAGGGTTTGACTGACGGTACCAGGGTTTGACAGATGGTACCAGTGTTTGACTGACGGTACCAGGGTTTGACTGACGGTGCCAGTGTTTGACTGACAGTAATAGGATTTAACTGACGTTACCAGGGTTCGACTGACAGTACCAGGATTTGACTGACGGTACCAGTGTTTGATAGACGGTACTAGTGTTTGACTGACGGTCCCAGGATTTGACTGACGGTCCCAGGATTTAACTGACGGTACCAGTGTTTGACTGACGGTACCAGTGTTTGATGGATGGTACCAGTGTTTGACTGACAGTACCAGGATTTGACTGACGGTACCAGGATTTGACTGATGGTACCAGGGTTTGACTGACGGTACCAGTGTTTGACTGATGGTATCAGTGTTTGACTGACGGTCCCAGGGTTTGACTGATAGTACTAGTTAGTAAGGTAGTCGACCAGTGTAAGGCTCCATCTAATGATAGAAACTTAAAACGCTTATGTAAGTCGCTCTGTATAAGAGCATCTGCCAAATGCCTAAATATAAAAGTAAATGTT
The DNA here is from genome assembly GCA_011419295.1 of Clarias macrocephalus. Classification (NCBI taxonomy): domain Eukaryota; kingdom Metazoa; phylum Chordata; class Actinopteri; order Siluriformes; family Clariidae; genus Clarias; species Clarias macrocephalus. The sequence continues at coordinate 36,223 of JAAGKR010001810.1, forward strand.
TGTGTAAAGTAAATGTTGTGTAAAGTAAATGTATATATGGCCTTTTCTATTATTGAGCGTTTTAAGTACCACACCCTATGGAAGCCCAGAAACTGTCCATGATTCTGAAAAGAAGATTGAGCTGATATCTTCCAAGCTTTCTCATTTACAGTTGCTTGTGGTTTTCTTGAACTGATGCTGGTTGTTTTGATTACAATGACCATAATCCAAACCCTTAATAACCCAACATATGTCCATAAACGTCATCATTCCTTGCGAGTCTCTGCAGTGTTCATATCAGTGTCTGCACAGCTTTTGATTAAAAAAGAGAGCGCATTATTTTTTTAGTTTAACTCCAACTGGACGTTCTGTCAATAATCACCTGCAGTCTCTTGTGACTTTTTTTTTTTTGTCACTCCACAGGTGACTGAGTTTATTCAGGGACTCCCGGGATGTAAGGAGCAAGTACACACATTCAGGGAGGAGGTAATGATTTGCACTTCACCCAGAACCACAATTATACTGTGCTTGAAGCAGCATGACCTCCACTTCAATCTGAAATCCTTGAAGAAATAACAGTCTGCCTTAATCCTCGAGCTGGATTAGTGTTGAAAAACCTCTTACATCTGTGTTATTGTTTATGAATCTGTAAAGATTGGCAAAAATATTATAGCGTTTTGGCAAGTAGACATGTTTCTCAATTAAGTTTTGTTGCTCATCTGAGAGTAAGCTGTAATACACAGCTTGATTAACTTAGAAAGCCCATAACTGTTCTATGTACAGGGGGCGTTCAAGTCAAACTGGGACATTTGATTGTGCAAAATAACAGAAACAGTTCTGAGAGTAAAAACTTCCTTTATGTCTCTATATAATCCCCTGTTACACTAATGCACTTATTCCAGTGTTTCACTAGCGCTTGGACACCATCATGGTGGAAAGTTTTCTCAGTACGCACAAAATTTAACAGTGTTCGGTTTGGCTCAATTAATGTGTTCGTATGCTGGAAATGCTTCCCATGCCAAGGCAAATTTCTTTCAAAATTTCAATTCTTTAATCAAATATTCTTAAGGCTGGGTGTCCATGTGCCGAGGTACTGCTGTAGTTGGTTACCAGTTGTTTAGTTTTATCAGTCTCTGGGTTCCTCACTGTGTATCATACTCACCTTTGTTTTCTGAAGTTTGTTTGAGTGTTTTGTTTCTGAGTTTGAAGTTCAGAACATGGTGTTTAATGAAACACCCATTTCCAGAAAGTTTCAGATTATTATGTTGTATTTTAAATTGTGTTTCTCTTGCAAGGTTTTTTTTTTTTATCATGCAATGAGACATCTGAAGCTTTGCAGATGAAATACGAAATACTTTTGTGATCGAATGTATTTGGACACACCTGATTGATTTGCATGAATCGTCCGACTCGTGAATATCTTGTTTCCTTTTAGCAAATTGACGGCGAGGCGTTCCTGCTGCTCACCCAGAGCGACCTGGTGAAGATCCTGAGCATAAAACTTGGCCCGGCTCTCAAGATCTTCAACTCCATCCTGATGTTCAAGACTGTCGAAAAGTCCGCCTCCAATGAGCTCTGACCTCTTGCTGACCTCAGTGGTTTGTTTGTGACTTTTGAACAGTGACATGGTGGGAATCTGTGTCAGAAAGTGGAACGGCAAACTGTGATTATGAGTTGAGAACGTAACTCGTGAGTGACGTGAGCATAATTTCAAAACTCGAACAAATCTAATGGTGAACGTAACGAAGATGATGATGATGATGATTGTTATGATGAAGCACTACAAACAAAGCACACCAGCGTTTTTTCCCCTGGTGTGGGTTTTATGTAATGAAAGCCAGATGCACTGAAAAACTGCACAAAATCATTGCTTTGTTGTTTTTTGTGTGTGTGTGTGTGTGTGTGTGTGTGTGTGTGTGTGTGTGTGTGTGTGTGTGTTCTTCAAGTAGACAGAAGTAGCTCTCGCAAACTATGGAGACCATTTCCAGATTTCTTTCAGTGGCTTTGCTGGAGCTGCACTGCTTTGGATTTTTCTGCACATCATGTTTTTAATTACACAATTATCAGGACGTTTTCAGGAATGTTCAGTCACTTCATGTTGTAATGTTTCTAAGCATAATGTTCATGCTGGGGTTTAAAAAAAAAACCGGTGAAATTGCGGTGAACTTCACAGTACTATGTGAATGTCGATGTTAACATTCAGCGATGGAAAGCATTTCTTCCAAAGGGTTAAAAAAGAAACATTCTGTAGAAGAAGAAAAAAACAGGAAGAAAACGAAATGCACTCTGAAGTTTATAGAATCTTGAGAAATGTATAAGAGAAATGATATAGATATAGAGGAAGGGATACTACTTCAAACGTAGCGTCCTTCTTTAGTTTTGCACTCGAGCGTTGAGCTTTGTCTCATTCGGCTTATAACATTAGCATAGCGTTTAGTCCAGTGCAGTACTGCACATCTGGCTCATTAGTCTGATTTGTAAGGTTTCTTAAAGTAGCCTATTCATTAAAAAATGTGACATTTTTAATAAACTTTCAAGCTTTTGCAAACATCCGAGCAAACTCTGAACAAAGCGACGCAGATTGATGTGAAGACGCCGGCTTACGCTCTCTCTAAGAACATCCTGTAACAGCAAACTTTATTTCCTTATTCCACATCAACGATCGTACAACGTTTTTATAGTCGTGGAACGTCACTTAACAGCCCCGAACGCCTCCTTCTCTCTTTTTTTTTTCTTCTGTCTCGATAAAAATAAACAAACCCTTCTGTCCTGAAGACATGTCGGCAAACTTTCAGCATGGTAGCGGGGACAATAATTACGGTGATGAACAGAGAGAGGAAGAGCAAGAGGACAGAGATGGATATTTTTTTTTCCCGCACTTTATCTCCTCTCATCTGTCCCTGCAGCCCAAACACACTTCAAATGAGTCATGCGTTTAGTGTCGCTTTCGATCTGAAAAACTCATTTAATGTATGTGTGTGTGTGAAGTGTGTGTGGGTGTGTGGGCCGTGTAATTCCAATATTGTCCTCTCCCGGTTGAATCTAATCTTTAAACCTGGTCCTAAAGGACGCGCCAGATTCCATATTTAGGGGTGAACGTCTAGCCGAGTGTCACCTGTTATTATGATGAATATTACCATAAATAATGGTAGAAATAAGGCTTGGACAGAGAGACTCGACTGGAACGGCAGAAGCTTTGTTCTTTTCTGGCAGTGTATCGTGGCCGTCTCCGTTCTCCAACCCAGACTGGCCAGAAACATTATTAAAGATAAGTTGTTTTTGATTCGCCCCCGAGACGTGTGCTATTTTTAAATCCCGCTTTATTTTCTTTTTTTCTTTTTTGCAGAGCAGTGTAGGCTGAGTGCTGCGATTCTTCTTTCTGTTCTCGATCATTGTTTACTTACTGTATTTATTTGGTGTGAGGTGTTTTCTCCAAGTTTTGCACAAATGCTGCATCGAATGTTCAGCGTCTGAGCGTTCAGGTAAAAGAAAAAAAAAATCTCCATCCAGTTTCTTATTCAGTTCAGGCAGATTATTCAGTCAGTGCTGTGAATCATTCGGTGACTTACACCGGCGCGTGTGTAGTTACAGGAGACAGGGCCCGTCTCCTGGGATCTGCAGGGCTCCTCCAGCAAGGCTTTACTCCGTGAAGGTCACGTAGTGTAGAAATGAGATCATCGCGGCGGATGACCGGGGCAGAAGCCGCTCTGCACAGCTATAGGTGAGCACAAGCGCTGACTGAAAGGTCAAGGATAGCGCACTCTGTGAACCCGTTTGCTGCAGATGAAAAAAAAAGAAACGTATTGGACACGACAACCAAAGGTAGACTGTTGATTCAATGTGATTAGATTTTTGCCGATTTGATCGATGTGATTATTGTGTACTAAAAGTGCTTGTAGTTTAAAACAACTGAAATGATCTAATAAACGCTGAAGCGCTGAGTGACTTGTGGTGTTGATTGTTCAAATGCCATCTAGTCCAAAGCAATAATCAGTTGCTTTTTCCAGCAGGTTTTCTGCTCCACACTCCAGTCCAGTAGGAGGCAGTATCGCACCAACCACTCATAAGCTCAAAAGAAGAAGAAGAAGAAGAAGTAATAATCCCCCGGCCAAAAAACGAGCATAATTTATTATAAAGTACTTTGTGGAACATTTACGCGGTTTCTATTTTCTGCATTTAAAAAGTCTTTTCATTGATTTATCCTCCTCAAAACAGGACAGAATAACAAATCACAGTTCTGAGAGTAAAAACTCCCTTTATTTCTCTATATAATCCCCCGCTACACTAATGCACTTCTCCCAGTGTTACACTAGTGCTTGGACACCATCAAGGTAGAACGTTTTCTCATGATCTGCCAACGCTGGCCTGAGACGTGAAGCATTAGTTCTCCCAGGAACTCCTTGTTGAAATGGCCCGGTGTGAGGGCAGGACTGTATAGGGGATGTGGCGATATCTTCCAGTCGGGTTCCAATAACATGCAAGTGGTGCCGATGACTGTGTGTACAGATCACACAGACAGATGCGTCTCCTCCGCAAGACAACAACAAGCTATCCGTCGATTTTCCTGGCTCAGGTGTTCCACTCATTACGTGTTCACGGGAACGACGGCAGCGAGCTCTGAGCCACCTCGGCCGAGATCGTCATTCACGGACGTACGGCCTTCTTTAAAACTTCTGTAAATGTCAATCGCTTCGAAATCAAGTGACCATCTTAGGCTCCGCATCCTAATGGTCCAATGATGATGATGATGATGAGTTTTTCTAACCAAGCCTGTGTGTTTCAACAACCTTTCCTCAGCCGGATCATCAAGAAGGCTTGGTTCCTGTTCCTACAGTAATGTGTGCAGAATAATTAAAGGCTTTTTCAAGTGAATTTAATGTAGGAGTTTAATGATTGTACTCCCTGTGGTACAACACAATGCACCGCTCGAGTTAAATCCTCTCCTCTCTACATGCCTGAACTGTTTCGCCACGGGTTAAAGCCTTGGTTTTTTGCCAACCGTGGCGGTTCAAGTAGCTTTATAGTGAAGAGCGCTGCGCTAAATCCTCTTCGTTTGCTAAAAGGAACCTAATGGTGCAACTAAATCCTGCCGGTTCCAGCTTTTTCTGAACCCCTTTGGAGTTATTACCCAGCATGTCTGAGCATGACTCATGAATCGCTTCAGAGGAAGCATGACGGCAAAAAAAGGGGAAAAAAATCGCCTGTGAAATTACAGAAAAAGCAAGTTTTATTTTTTCACTGAACGATTCCTTTAAACTTTGGCCACTTGTGTAGAAGCCCCGAGTGCAGAGACGTTACGGATACACGTGTCCAGGATGAACACAGTGAAATTAACCCATCTAACTGCGAAATGCCTCACACAGTCGCACTAATGCGTATTAATTCCCCTCTGAAGGCGATGACCTTATCCAGCCCTTCCCAAACTTCTGAAAATTTTCAGTATCACTGAAAAATTTAACTTGAATCAAAACGCTGGTAAACAAACCAAAAAAAAAAAATTTTTTTTTAATGATCTAAATCCTATGGCTGTGTTTCATTAGTCCTGATTAAATTATTGTAAATACACTTAAAATACATTTTAAAAATGTGATCGTACTAAACATAATTTTAACTTTGATTCCAAAATAGAAAACTGAAAACATTTTATTTATCTACTTATTGTAAATTATAAAAAAAAACTATAATAATAATTGTATCACAGGCAAACTGCCGTACCTTCACCGGTGATTATTTAGAGAAACATTTTTGCACTCGATATCTGTTGATTTTTGTCATATTACAGGTCAAATTTTGAGCGATTTTTAAGAAGGAATATTTAACAAGTTTTATAGAACAATGATGAAAACATCAGAAATGCTTAACATTATTCTTAAAAAAAAAAAAAAAAAAAAAGGCTAATAAGGCCAAAAATGAAGAAAGATAAAAGTGAAGCTTTGAAAGTCTCCTTACAGAAAACCTCTTTATATCAGCGATGACGTCTTTTCACTCCAATTAGGTCTGAAGAATTCACCCTTGATGCGGTCAAAGACTGAGTAACGAGCTTCTTGCTTCCATTGAGCTCCTAACGACGGAACTTCATGACTTCATCGCGGGCCGACTTTAGCCACGGAAGAAAAAATAAAACGTTACAGGCGTGCATCTCTACGCTAAGTCGATTGTTCATCTTTAACCGAAGCACAGAAGGCTGTTGGCTGCAGCGCAGTGCATTAGTAACGCATTAGTAAAGGCACATGGCAGTAATTTACTTAAATCTGATTTAATCTTCCAGGTTTTTGTGCTCCGCCGTCACAGTGGATGCACGCGGCCTCTCGGCATGACATTCCTGATCTGTTTCCATAAACAAACCACTGGAACGCAAACTTCTCTCAAATGGTTCAGTTTAAAAAGAAGAAGAAGAAGAAAAAAACATCAAGCCCAGCAGAATTTTAGTGACGCTAACATTATGAAGGAGGGTTAAGAAGTGAGACTATTTCCGAGCTGTCATTATAAAGTCACTCTGTGATCTCTCAGGGTAATGGACGTGCATGTCCAGTGACAGGCGGACGGAAACGAGCAACTCGGTTTGACTTATCTGAAAGCTGGATGTTTATGGGAATGACACCAGGGAGGATCCTCTCGCCTATGAATAAATAAAAGTCCTATAAATAAGAGAAATTATCGAAATATCTAAACATTATGATGTAGCTTCATTTCCCTTTGGGTATCTCTCGTTCATTTCATTTGAGTTTTGTTGTAAGGAAGCAGGATTGAGCCTCATCTGTGTATTCTTATTGAACATGTATTGCTCCATCTTTCTAAAAATGTTTTAACAGGACTATACTTTGATCATACGGTTTCTGAAATATAACGCTAACGCTCTGGTTAGACTAAGCAGACACACCTTGGGGTTTTAAACGCATCATTAAGCTTTAATCTCAAAGCCCTGACTCGAATGCAGGATCAGGATGCGCTCGCTCGACTGAATATTTCATCTAAATGCAATGTTTCCGAGGAAAAACAGGGCACGTGGAGGGGAAAAGGTGCAAGACTTTATTTACAACCATGACAATGTTCGGTATTGATCGTGTCCTTTAGGTAGGTAAAATGTCTTAGCTGATTTAGTTGGATAAATCGGGCTGATGCATGAAAAAAAAAAAAAAAAAAAGCTCACGTTTGGATGGTGCGAGTGCCACGGCAACCGGAGCAGCTGTCGCCATGGAGACCGAGCATTCTGGATCCCATCATTCGATTCGAAGAGAGCGCGTCTGCTGTTGACCTTTCTGTGCACAACTGGAAATAAAAACAGGTACGCGCACGTGTGTGTGTGTGTGTGTGTGTGTGTGTGTGTGTGTGTGTGTGTGTGTGTGTGTGTGTGTGAGTGTGTGCACTTTATGAAATTGTTCACTTAGGAAAAACAAGTAATTTAGCACCAAGCAAATGTGGAGAAAATGTCACAGCGAGGAATCAAAGTGGTTGAAAGAAGAGTTCAATCACAGCTCGTTTGACTGGATCAAAGTAAATTGTTGCATTTTTAGCTACACATCAAAGCCTCCAACCTTAACACGATAAACCGCATACAGTATAAAGCAGTTTGAGGAAATTTTACACAAACCACATTTGGGATAAATTTTTTAAAAGCGTTTAAACAAAATGGATTCTCAAGATGGAAGGGAAGCTTTCAGGCAGGCAGGATACAAAAAAACATAGAAAGCAAAGAAGAAAGAGGGGAAACAAAAACAAAGCTCACATAATAAAAAGTACTTATTTTTTGTGCAACAATATTTAAGCACAAAAAAGCCGCGCACTGGTGGCTCATTGGTTGGTGTTTCACCTGCCATGCGGAAGGTCTGGGTTCAATTCCCAGCCAGCGCCCGAACCCCAGCCACTGGATGCAGTGTTGGTCCCAAGCCCAAGGTTAGCGTCAGGAACGGCATCTGGCGTAAAACCTGTGCCGAGCTTGTACGTGCGGACCGGATGGTCCGCTGTAAAACAAACCTGTGCAACCTGATATGACATGGAGCTCTAATGAGAAACAGGGTCAGAACCGTGTGTTTCTTTTCGCCAAAGTGCCATCTTGGGCGTTTATTTGTTCCTGTGCTGTAATAGCATTAATATGATTCACGTCTGCCACATCAGTCTTCTGACACGCGGTGATTTTACTTAGCATATTTCCTCATCCCAAAAAAATTTTATTCCTGGCTGGACTTTATGTTAAATGTACTTTATTTACTTTAGTGGGGAATGTGTGTGTAATTCTCAGATAGTCAGAGCCGTGCTATCAGACATAAACACTCACGCTGGATATGTGTGACTTTGGGTGGGTGTGTGTTAAAAGTGTGTAAGGATTTCACCCCTACATGGAAGAACAGCTCTCCAAAGCCATTCCAGCCCAGTCTCTCTCTCATACACACACACACACACACACACACACACACACACAGAAAGAGAGAGAGAGAACATGCTGTTCGATGAAACGTCAACACTTCCAAGCACTGATTTAAAACTGAAAAACAAATCCCGACCCTCGGTGAGGCGGTGAGATCTACGGCTCGGGTTCTGACCGCTTGCCAGTGATGAGTGCTGGGATTTGACCTTGGAAGAGTTTTTTTTTCTTTTTTTTTTTCATTTGTGCTTATAGAGGTTCAGTCTCCAGCTAGAGCGCTTGCATCAGTATGACTCCTGAGGAACGCAAAGAAATTAAACTCTGTTGCAAGTTCTATCAGAGTGGAAAGTCTGACTTGCCGATTGCAAAGCGCCAAGTTTCCATGGAGGCTGTCCAGCTGGAGCTCGACGCGTTTCAGGGGAAAACTGTCCCAAAGTTCTCGATGTGGAAACTGTAAGGTTGAGGCGATGGACCGCTAGGACGTGAGAACAGCCCATATGAGAGAGCCAAAGAACACCACGAATGACCACACCGCTGCTAATCGCTTGGGTGAAGACGGACGGCGGTCAGGAGAGCAAAACGCAACAACGCGACTGCGCGATGAGTCTCGTTTAACATATGAACACCAAATTGTTTGGAAATCATCTTGGAAACGTTATTCAATTTTGATTCAATCTTCAAAAACATAACAAAAAAAACGTCTCATTACCATATATGGTTAATTGTGGGCGGTGTGTATTTATGTTGTGCAAAAACAAAAAGATCAAAGGCACATATGACTGTTAATAAATCGAGCAGCTGTTTAACCCTTTTATATGCTTAGGAATATTAATCTTCATATTCCAGTGGGGGAGAAAATAAGACATAAAATATCTCTTAGTCACAATACTGTTAAAATTTTTTTTTTTTTAAGTTTGTTTTTCAGACTTGTTTAGTCGTCTAGACTATTTCCTGTTTTCATAAAACGATGTATGTTTTCTTGATAAATGAATGTTTATGTTGTTCCTGGGAAAGATTGTGTCTGTCTTACTGTACAACAATAAACAATTGGAAACTGTGTAAACATTATAATGGTCAGAAGAGATATTTTCTAATAATTCATCTTTTCTGCATTACACATTTATGTGTTCATTTAGTTTGAATCATTATTGCCGTAGCAGCGCGGTGGAGCAGTGGTTAAGGCTGTCGGGGTCTGTGTGTGTGTGTGTGTGTGTGTGTGTGTGTGTGTGTGTGTTTGTGTGTGTGTGTGGAGTCTGCATGTTCTCCCCGTGCTTGGTGGGTTTCCTCCTGGTACTCTGGTTTCCTCCCACAGTCCAAAGACATGTAGGTTAGACTGTTTGATGTTCCCAAATTCTTATTAAAATTCTAATCTGTTTTTTTTTTCATCAAGATGGAAAAGAAGATTGAATGGTGAGAGAACGAGAACCTGTTTCACTTTAGTTTTCATACTGACATTAGTATGTAAAGTACCAGTCAAAAGCTTGGACACACCTTCTAATTCACTGTTTTTACATTCCAGAACAATTCCAGAGATTTAAAATGTAAAAAAGAAAAACAGTAACAGTCAGGTGTTATTTTAAGACATGAAGGTCAGATGTTCCGGAACAGTCTTTACAAGAACAGTAAAAACCCCATCAAGCTCCATGATGAAACTGACTCCCATGAAGACCTTCAAGGGAAAAGAAAGACCAAAACTGAGCTCTGCTGCAGAGGAGAAGTTCATTTAGAGTCACCAGCCTCAGAAATCACCAATTAACAAGCAGCACCTCAGATTAGAGCCGTTAAGAAGCTTTACAGAGCAGAAGTAGCAGATAAACATCTCAATATCAACTGTTCAGAGCCTCCAATGTTGAGTGAAATTAAAATCAGGAAAGATCGCGGCGTTAGAACGGGGTGCACAAACTTTTGACTGGCAGTGTATCTAAAACTGTACTGTGGTACAGGAGGAATGCGGAAATAAAGCTTCATGCTTCCTTAACCTGCTGCGGCGTTCAAACTTTATCACAAGCTTCACAAATTTGTGGAGATTTTTCCAAGAAACATTATTGTTATTGTTGTTGTTATTGTTGTTGTTGTTGTTGTTTATCAGTTAAAGTCTGTGAACCAGTAAAAACTGTGAACCCTGAAAAGAGGTTTTTCACCCTGGCTTTTAAAGCACTGTTTTGCAGACACTTGAGAACATGATTTGATTTGAAGTTTTCCATCTGAACAAACTGACTTGTAATCCGGGATTATACACCACAGTCTGGGTTACAGAGCCGCTGGTTTTAATCTACACTTCTGCTTCATCGACTACCGTCCGCTACAAAGCTGCTTTTCTCCTCCTTACTTCAGCTGAGTCACACACCACACACACACACACACACACACACCACACGCACCTTTCAGGACCTTTTCTAAACTAAACTAAACTAAACCACAGGTTTGTACAACGGCGTTCGAGTCAAACCGGGACTTTTGATTCCGCAGAACACTGCTCTGAGAGTAAACACTCGCTTTATTTCTCTATATAACCCCCCGCTACACTAATGCACTTATCCCAGTGTTTCACTATAGTGCTTGGACCCCATCAAGGTAGAAAGATTTCTCACGTCTAAAACGCTGGCCTCGAAGGAACTCCTTAAATAACCCGGGTTGTGTTGTGATGTGGTCCTGTAGGAAACTAACAGACGTTCCGGCTTCACCTCTATAACTGTCACAAAGTGCTGACACTGGAGGCTCCTTTCCCCAATGCATAATTGTATGACTTAATATTATTTTCATTAATGGATTGCATGAAAAATCAAATCACCCCTGTACACGTGTCATGAGTGGGAAATCTAGCTATGGAAAATGAAACTGTTTTTTTTTTGGAACTGAATGATTTAACACTTCCATGTTGGACTAATTTGAAATTAACAGAAGCTCTTGGTGGCTTTGGAGAATTTTTAGGACAATATGGCAACACAGTAATGAATCCGGGTTGCCAGATTGTTTCAGCTGGTTGCTGCGTGACTGGTGCTGGTGTGGTTCTCTAATGGCACTAGGTGCAGTTACCACTGACACTGGAGACTCCTTCCATAGTATCATATCTGTCATTTTATTTAGCATTTTGTTTGTCTTGGAAAAAAACAAAAAAAACACGATGTGTTGCTCAAGTTTACGAGGCCAGCAAAGGGGCCGGAAACGTCCAGGAAAGAAGATGAAATCTTGAGATCGTGAAATAAAGAGTGTAATTATTGTGGGAAATACATTCCACATACTAAAAATAAGAATGTTTCAGCTTGTGCTCTGGAATTTTAGTGTGTGTGTGTGTGTGTGTTAGAAAAAGAGTCTTTAGTTGGTGAGGGGTGGAAATAAATTGTCTCAAAAGAAAAATGGGAAAGGAAGGCAAACCCCCAACACACACACACACACATACATTGAGGAGACAGCTATAACTGTCCTTGAGCTAGAAAACAGATGATTGTAATTTCGTGTCCTTCAAGATGACCTTGATCCTTCCACAGAATTGAAAATGAAAGGCTTGTGTATCATAAATCTTATAATTTTATAAATATTTTCCTCCATGCCCTGAGAGAAAATCTCAGTGTGTGTGTGTGTGTGTGTGTGTGTGTGTGTGTGTGTGTGTGTGTGTGTGTGTGTGTGTGTGTTTATTCTAGCGTCTATTTGTTTGCATGCATTTTTGTGCTCTTTGAAGGCTGCTATGCGATGCCTAAACACAGGAAAGTGAGTTCCAGACATCTGCAATCTCTTAGATAAGGAGGTTTAACCCTGGTGTTGACATAAAGCCGATTCACAGCTGCTTTGCATTTGCACGCTGGAACACCCCGTCCACCCCACCCTAACCCCACCCCACCCCCGCCAATCCTTCTGCTTCCTGTTTCGACTGCTCAGAAACACACTCCTGCTTCAAACCGAACTCGACCGTGTTGATGTAGATTCCAAATCATGCAAAAAATATAGAATTAAAGCAAATAAATAAAACATCAAAAGGATGTTCATCTGTTTCTTCAGCCTTTATACAAGTCTCCCTGCAGTTCCTGAATAGTTCAGAATAACGCAGCTGTACTCTGTTCCATACAACAGGTGTGTTTCCTGCTGAGGTGCACACAACTTCACCAGGGTTGCCAGATTTGTACCTTCACATAAACCTCATAATCCAGAGGTTTAAAGACCTGAAAACAGTTGGGCATTGAAACATTTGCCGATGTTTTACTCTACCAGATGTGCCCGTGACTTTGTCTGCATAGAATTTAATTACACATTTTTAAAAAAATATATAGCGCCATCTGTTGAGTTTGGGAATAAACTAAAAATTTTACATGTTACTGGGAAATGCTCAGAATAAAGGTGTGAGGTTACGTTTATAAAAATCGCACGTCTTCAATTACGTCTTCAATCGCACACTCATAAGCATGTATTAAGAAATTTACAGCGCCATCTGTTGATTTTTGAGATTTTTCAATTTCGATTAAATTTTTTTTTTTTTTCAGTTTAAATTTCAAAGTAGGATATCTTTTCTTCCCGTGGGCAGATTGTGATGAGACAAAGCCTATATGCTACCTCAAGCTCGTCCAAATACAGATGTGAAGACCACATTAAAGTTCATTCAGTAGTTTTCACATGATGCATGCACAAACAAACAGAAAAAAATTCCAAATTCCATCTTGATGTGTTCTCATCTTACAGTCCCAACAATTATTTTTTGGCAAATATCTTCAATGTACAGACACGCCGACTTTACAGTTTTATTATATCTATAGATATTTTAGAAAGTCACAGTGGTGTGCAGGCATTTCTAATGTACACATATTATTTACTTTGATTTCTGCACATTTTCTTAAAATAGAAATGCTGCTATAGATCATACACACACTGTCTGCCCTTACAGTATGTATATTTGATGCAACCGCTAATTAGCTAACGAGTTTAACCACAGACTGTCTGTGATGTTACTCGTAGGTTTTCTAAAGAGTTGTTTTGAAGCTCTGCTTGTCACCATTTTAGCAGGAACCAAACACCCCCACCTAAACCCTGGTTAATCCATAAATGGTTCCATGCATTGCAGTTCCAATCAGCCACACCCCCCTCACCAATTATGCATAAATTTATGGCTTAATATATTTTTCGCTAATACAGTAGTTTAGATAAAAATTCACCCGCTCATAAAGTTGTCATGAACGGGAAATGTAGCGACTGCATGTAGACCAGAACTGTTTAAAAAAAAGTTTATTTAATATATTTGTAAATTTGGATATTTTTCATGGGGTCTATGGGGATTGCCTCACTTTTGAAGCCTAGTGGAGATTCAAGGAACTGCACGTTTTGGCACTTCTTGGACTCATTTTTCAAAGCCAGTTTCACATTTCACTTTTTTCACTTTAAAAACAAAAAAACAATCTGGCAACCCACAATCAACTGCCCTGTTGTTTGCTGCTCCTCCAGTGGAAAGATACATAACCTCTCCTTCTATGGTTCACTGGTGGAGCTTGTTGCAAATTCCATTATCAGTGTAACACTAAACTATACGCTTTTGTACATTTTTCTGAGAGTTTCCCCCGTGCTTGCTCAGGGTCTGCTTTTTGGCACTTTGATCACCATTTGTAATCCAGGACATTTTCTGAGGGGACACTGATGTGTTATATACAGTATTTTTTCTACTCAGTCATGTCATCATTTTTTCGAGTGACATCGAGGATTATTACTGCAGGATTTGTGTATAACCAGCGATTGGCGCTGCACTGATTGCTATCCTTGAATCTTCATTCATGACAAGGCCAGCCCATGTCAATCCATGTGACCAGTGGAGCATGACGTGCAAGCACTTGTGTTGCTGCTGGATGGATGATGACCTTATATGCCTTTGGCTTGGGGTAATTGGGTTTCTATGGGTCAGATAGCTTGTGCCACTTCTCCCATGCTGCATTAACACAATCTCATTGTGTCACATTTGTGTCGGTGCATTTTTTATTTAACATTCATCAACACCTTTTGACCAGTAAGAATCCAGAATTCTGCACTTTTGGATAAGACTATGTTTTTCATTAAAATAAAATTGGAAAAGTGGAAATAAAATAAGAACTTTTATTTCTAATATTTGTAAATTTGTACATTTAAACATGGGCAGTCTATGGGGATTGGAGCCAGCTGTAGACTTGGGTGTCTACGGGTCAGATGCTTTAGGGTGAGCTGGTGTCATTTCCACCATGCTGCACTACCACGGCCTCACTGTATCATGAAACATGATATGTAAAGTCAATGCATTTATTTATAGAAAGTTCATCAATACCTTTTGACCAATCAAAATCCTTAAAGGGACATGGATGGAAAAAAAACATCAGAGGAAAAAATGTTCGTTATATCTCCTAAAACATTGGCAAAATCTTTTGGAACGTTCACGATATCTCTAGAGATGTTTGCAAGTTTTCTTGAACTGTGTAATATCGCTCTAAATATTTGCGATATCTCTTGAAACATTTGTGATATTTTGCAAAATGTTCACAATATCTTGTGAAATGTTTATGGTATTTGGTGAAATATTTGCGACATATTTTGAAATGTTTGCGATATCTTGCGAGATGTTGGAAAGATCTCACAAACATGAATTTATTTTACTGTGAATTTTTTTAGCCTCTAATATTTTTTTGTTTGTTTCACCCATTTCCGTATAGAGACTCAGGCTGATGGGTTGAAATGCACTGACTTTACACATCTCGTCTCATGACACGATGAGGCTGTGTGACTGTACCATGGTGTAAATGGCAGTTTTCTATCCCACAGACACATTATACAGTTATTATACAGGACACTTTGGGATAAGCCCGTGCTGGGGACATAAAAAAAAAAATAAATGCAATGTTTTTGGTCTGGAACAAGCCAATCTGGCAACCTGGTGTCCACCTCCCCCCTCATGTTTTTTGCCTCCTCCTCCTCCTCCTCTTCCTCGTTTAGAAACGGCTCGCGCATCATCTAACGTGGCAGTCTCCAAGACAACGTCTAACTGGACGCGTTATCGCGGAGGTGAGGCGTGAAAACATGCTGAAAAACTGAGGGGAATCATTTAAAACCACCAGGATCCGGAGGAAGAGCTGGTTTCGTTTTTATTGTTTTGTTTTATTGTTTTGTTTCTTTTTTTGTGTGTGTGTGTGTGTGTGTGTGTGTGTGTGTGTGTGTGGTTGAAGTTGTTTCTGCGCGCGGGTGTTAGTTTCCAGATGGACTTGTGGAGAGGCTTGAGGACTTGTGGAGGCGGACAGAGGGACATGAGGACACAGGGGACACGGGATGCGCGCGGCTGCTGCTGCTGCTGATGGAGGAGGAGAGGACGCAGGCTTTCG
Source organism: Clarias macrocephalus (assembly GCA_011419295.1). Lineage (NCBI taxonomy): Eukaryota > Metazoa > Chordata > Actinopteri > Siluriformes > Clariidae > Clarias > Clarias macrocephalus. The sequence goes on from JAAGKR010001810.1 coordinate 51,880, forward strand.
GAGGAAATCCCTGAAGCGCGTGCCATGCGCATGCCCCGCGTTGCTGCGCCGCGCGCGCTTCGGAGATGCGATGCAGACGCTGGCGCGCCCGCGCGCGCGCAGGAGTGGACACGCGACCTGTTCTCCGGAAAAGGCTCTGTGTTCCTCTGTTGTTCACACTGAGGAACACACACTGATGTGAACTGTGAGCAAGAAGGACGACAGGCACGATGGATAAATAATAATAATAATAATAATAATAGTAATAATAAAAATAATAAAAGAAACAAAACAAAACCAGCACAGAGAAGGTGAGCTCTTTACATCATCCCTGGGAAAGTTTATAAAGTGCACTATAATAATAATAATAATAATAATAATAATAATAATACAAGAAAAAAGATCTTTCCTAGCTTTCTAAGTAGACGACTAGAACCTCAAACCATCCAAAGAACGTTTGAGGAACAAAAACAAGAAAGTTTGTCATGTTTATTTATTTATTTATTTATATTTGTCAGTATTCATAATTTCCAATGAGTTAAATGCTAAAATAGTAAAGAAATAATCAACGATGATTTGGTGACGATTTAATCAGAGGACAGGAGAATAAAAACAACGCACTGACATTTGAAGTGTAAAAAGTGTTGAAAATTAGCCTAAAATTAGCATTTTATTATTAGTGGTTCAACTTCTGTGCATGAGAGTTTGTCTGTTGTTCCCATGCTTAATGGGTTTCCTCAGGGTACTCTGGTTTCCTCCCACAGTCCAAATGATTATTATGCAGATTAATTTATAACTGCCGTTCCCAAAGTGCCCGTAGTGTGTGTGAATGCATGCGAAAACAAAAATAGGAATAAATACAACGGTAATCACCTTTACTACAGAGGTTCCTCCTGTAAATGGATGGATGGACAACTAGAAGCTCACACCATCCACAGAACCTCTCAGGAACCTTCACTTTCTGAGAGCATTTCACCAGCACCAGACTGTAATATTCTAATCCGCGCATTAAATATCAGTGCAGTTTGTTTTTAACACTTTGTTAAAACTTTATTTATTATGAAATGATTTTCTAATTGATTAAATGTTAAAGAAAAGGAGTAAATGATGATGTGGCGATGATTTATTCACCTAAAACAGCGGAGAAAATAATAATAATAATAATAATAATAATAATAATAAAAAACAGTAACGTTTGACACATGCGATTAAAATATATATTTGTGTATGTTTACTGTTCATAATTTCTAAATATTAAAACACATTTCTGACATGTTCTGATGAAATAATTTGCGCAAATGTGAGGTCAGATGTCCTAACCACTTGTCCAGATTATAAATTTCAGTTGTAAAAAAAAAATTGGGTCACTTTATTTTTCCGCCTCATGATGAAACCTGAACACCTGGAATGTCGGTCAGCGCAGATCTAGAGAGAACTCCAGAGCTTCCTCTCGTCTTTGGAAGAGAGTTTGGAGGAGATGTGAGCTGGGAAAAAAGAATGAGAATGAGACGCAGGCTGAGCTTTCCTCCAGACGATTCCTGAACGCTCAGAGCTGGTGCGTTCTGGAGGTCGATGTTACGGTACATCCTCGTCAGTGCCACCCCACCTGCACCACACACAAACAAACCACCAGCAGCTTGTTTAAACGTCTCGAGTTTAATTCTAATGCGTAAATCTCACGAGCGCAGCAGTGCGGTACACACGTGTAAGCGTTTCCTCACTCAACACAAAGTTCTGCACAGGTTTTTTTTTTTTAACTTCCCCCAGTATGAGGTCGTTCCATCACGAGCATGACGTGTGTTTTTTTGGGCTAATCTGAAGCTCTGAGATTGATACACACCAGTCGGAGCAGATCATCTTCCCTGTGATTGGGGTATTGATTGGACCGTGATTAGCATGCAGCATCGCTAGGCGTGATTAGGCTACGTCTAAGCGCGCGACCTACGTCTTTTGTCATATAGCTCGTTCTTTTTCTCAACACCAACCCTCATGTCGCACATCTCGTTAACTAATTATCATTGGATTTAGATCTTGTGTTCATGTAGATCACTTGTAGGTCACATGTTCTTCCTGCAGAATTGTGTTGATTTGTAAAGATCCTTAACCGCTTTTTTGTTTTCTACATTACAATAAAGTGTTTAGTCGTTTATGCAAATTAACTGATCTTTTGTTGATTAATTCAGTTGATTGAATCAGATTCGATTCAAAATCGATTGACACTATCTGTAAATTTTCTAATTTTACATTTTCAGAAATAGAAATTATTATAATTATTTTTTACTCTTTTCAATGCCAATACCTTCGTTTTTCTACTTTAAAATTGATGCATGTTTTAATATAATACTGCCACCTACTGAACTGCACAACAAAACAAAAAAGTTATTTAAACAATGAACAGCAGAAGTTTCCCAGCATTTCAATCCATATTAGGGATGTTTAGTAGTTGTTAAAACTTTAAAACATATTAAAAAAACAAAAAGCTGCTTGGAATAAACCAGATAATAAAAGTTAGCGCTATTGAATCGAATTTAAATGAAAATCGAAAAAAAGACCCTAACACGGCTGCTATCCATATCCTGGAGGTTATATATATTTATAGAAAGATATACATACAGTTTACAGGAATTCGAATGACTATAATTTGTAATTTTAACGTTATCTGAAAAAAAAAAAAAAACATTCTTTATCGGAAAGCCGTCAGAAATTCCTCCACGCCCGCGACCGGGATTCGCACCATCGCACTTATCGTGCTTTTGGTACTGCATCTGTACAATTTCTACACTGGATTGACACCGAACTTTTACTGGACATTCAAATTTGGAGGGAAAAAAAAACAAAACTGGTGCTTATTTTATCAACTTTTCTCGCCCCGGGTGACTGCAAAACCTGACAGTAATTATAACAAATATGTAACCATGTAGGGACTTACAGAAATACTACACCGTCCAACAACACAAAAAGCATGAACGTAAACCTGTTTAAAAAATGGTGGAGTTTAATGTCTCGATCTAAAAATCAAAACTACTCAAGAAGAGCAGCATTACAGGATTTCAGAAAAGATGCATTAGTTGTTTTTTTGTGTGTGTTTTTTTACCTTTCTTGTAGAAATAACCTAGAATATAAATAGTTGTAATGTTTATTAAAATTCAAAAATTCAAAACGTTGCTTAGGCAAGCTAGGGTCCAGGGGGTGGAGCTTCATGGATGGAGCAGGGGGCGGAGCTTCGGCTCGTAGGCATGCCCCCGAATACTTTCTCACCAGACAGCAGTATTTACATTTTATAAATAGCCAGCATTTAATCATTTATTTATTTGGTTATTTATTTATTTAGAACAGCAGGTCCCTGAACTCCTGAAAAGTTTAAGATATTAACTAGTAAAATAATGAGCACTAATCTGAAATCAGAAACTTACTACTGTGTATTTTTCCGATAAGGAAACCCTGTGGTATGATTCTGGAACAGTCAAGAACCTCCAGAGTTTCTCTCTCTGTCTCTCTCTCCACTGTGTGATGAGTTTTTCATGGATTCAACATCAAAAGCGTAGAAGCACCCACTCTCTTTCCCATTCTGAATGTCTGTGTGTGTGTGTGTGAGAAAGGGAGATGGCCAGCTTGTGATCTCTGGCGTGTGGGTGGTGAGTTGTGGTGAGTTCTGAGATCCATTTGTCGGTGCTGAATCCACCGACACGCAGTCCGTCTGGTGAGAGACGCCTGAAAGAAAAAAGGAAACCCTGGTCAGGTTCAACATTTCATCATCATTGCTATTAATTTAAATGCATTTTGAACACTTTCCTGTTTATTAGCTTTCAGTTCAAAGCTATGAGGAGTGTGTACGTGGGGCGTCCATGGCTTTCGCTCTTCGTGTGTGTGTGTGTGAATGTTCTTCCCACCGCTCAGGCACCCTTCAGAGATGATTTTATCAGGCAGACATGTGCTAAAGCATTAAGCGGACCGCCTCGGGTCAGGACGCCTGTCAGCATGCCAGGATCATGGACGCCGCGCTCCACCTCTCTTTCTCTCTCTCTCTCACTCATTTTGTTCTCACACACACACATTGTTTGGGAATATATTAAAGAAATGCAGCTTGCTAAGTCGGCTTGAAGTCATCTGCATATTGAAATTCTCAGAAGGCTCGAGTGGAGAAGTGCGTCGGCATGAATTCACGTTAAAAGGATCATTCCTGAAGTCTGGAAGTCTCTCTTTCTGCTTAATGAAACGCAGCTGGTCCTGCGTCAGATTAGCTGATGTAGTCAAAACAGAGGAACATTTCGCCGTGCCAACTTCTGGCTATAAAGTAAACCTGTATCATGACGTCTGGCATCGTCGTCTCTCTGAATAATCACACGTCAGCATCTGAAGGCAAACAATCCGACGTGCATAAACAGTAAACAGACATCTTTTTTTTTCTTCCTCCCGAGCCTGTGCTACATTTACAATCATGTCGTGCACCCACGCTCCTGTTTGAAAAAAAAAAAAAAAAAAAAAAACTTCTCCAGGCTGGCACTTGTTGCCTAGGCAACTCATAAGCATTCCGTCGAAGTCGTTCCCGGATCCCCCGCTAATTTTGCTCCGCTAACGAATCAGAGGGTCGATAAACAGCAGCAACACGTTCCACTGCAAACCTTTTCTCGATCCAGGAGGCAAGGACCAAAAACAGGGGGGGAGGGATGGGGGGAAGAGAACAAGACAGAGACAAAACAAGTGAAGGATGGAAGGAAGGAAGGAGAGACGATGCAGAGTCGAAGAAATTAAGGAAAGAAAAAATCAAGAGTGTGACGAGTATTTGTAGAATCAGATGTATCACTTTTCCTCCTGTGTGTGTATGCGTGAGGACCTTTCGAATAAATCACCGGGGTCGTTTTTTTGCAGAAAATATGTAGTGTAGAAATTCCCCAGCAAACAAAGAGAGAATTCATTCTGACTTCCACCGAGGACAAACCCGGCTTTGATCTAATTCTTCACTCACACTAGCACTAGGACGAGTCGTGTGAAACTTGTCTCCTGTCCGTTATTTAACTTCACTCTATGAAGCAATACTCCTTAAAGGACACCTACTGTAGTATTCACTTTTTATTTTACGTGCGTAAAGTAGAGTGATGGACTCTAGTGTGACTGTATCATTTTTTTGTCCTTTTCTCAGTGTTTATATTCACCGAGGTTGAAATGATGAGCCGTCCTCCTAATGTGACTTCATAGAAGAAGAGCCCCTCCTCCGACATGCTCCTCGACTCGCTGTTCTCTGGAAGCGCGTGGTTCAGCAATAGCAAACACACACACACACATTTTTGGGGAGAACTGAGACCGGTGTTAACTTGTTAAAGAAATGGTGAAATATGCGACCTTCAAGCTAAGCATTTTAACAAACAAAACGACTAATTAAATAATTATTGGCTTCGTTCTCAGCGTAGATTATTAAAGCGACCTAACCTAACATCTCCTTCCAAAGTTCTTCATAATGCCTGACTAAGACGTTGTCTGTGACAAGATAAGCTTAAGATTATTTTAATTTTTTTTAGATTTCTACAAAAACTAGCTGTACATACTGTAGAAACATAGGATTAGTCCAAGGGATCACTAGAACAGATCGTTTTTGTTAGTTGTTCAGTACCTCATACCACTTTTGCACAAACCTTGCCTCCATTCTCATTCACAGTGACCAGACTCTGTTGTTGTGTGTCTTACACATACATTGAAAATGAACAATCACTTGTTGCTTCATCGCTCTCTAGTGGGATTCTAGGGTTCGAAGGTGAACCGAGACAGACGTTAGTGATCAGTGTTACAGTTCATAAAATGTCTGCTGTAGTTATTTAAGTCACAGTCCAGTGTGTGTCTGTGTGTGTGGGAGGGAGATGGAGATGGAGATGCGATAGAAGAAGCCATGATGTTTGTATATTTTGCAGGAGCCTGAGCTTTTGTTCTGAGCACCGTCACTGTCAAGGCAGACCACAAGTCTAAGCTTTCAGCACTCGCGCTGATTATATAAGAGGCTCGGTCATTGTGTGATGGGCACTGTACACTGTACACCCTGGTCTACAATAATATGCACCCTGCTGACTGTCCTGTCTTTTATGTTTACTGTCACTACAAGGCAATTGATCATAGTGTTGAAGTTGGTATTCAAGTCATGTTCAACAAGTGTTGCTTGTCAGAGTGTGTGTGGAAAATACAGGAGACTTGGGTTGTCTTCTTGTCTTGTATGTAAGGTACTTAGTTTTGTTGTGAATTTATAATGTTAATCTGTTTTGTCCCAGCTAGTTAGCTAATCAGGTGTCTTAGTTAGCTAGTTAGCTTGTTAATTCATGTTACCAAGCTAACTAAAACACCCAATCTATGTTAAGTTTGTTGTTTTTTATGTAAGATAGATACTTAGTTTTGTTGTAAATTTATAGTGTTAATGCATTTTATCTCAGCTAGTCAGCTAATTAGGTGTCTTAGTTAGCTAGTTAGTTCTTGTTCATTCATGTTGTAAATTTATGTTGTTTGTATGTAGCACCTTGGTCCTGGAGGAACGCTGTTTCTTGTCGCTGTGACCTGTGTACTGAACTGTATACGGTTCAAATGACAATAAAAGCCTACTTGATATTGTACCTCTCATAAAGAATGAATCTGAGATCTACTGAGGACAAGGGACGGTTGTTTATAATAAGAGCATCTTACTGTTGTGTGTTGTAGCAGTTGATCGTAGTGCCATTTTTATACCATCATATTGCCCAGCAGTAATTGGGGAAGTGACTGACCCAGATAAGATTATCGCTAGCGGATCCGTTACAATGTCGACACATCAGGTCTACAAAATAGTGGGCCTCAAAGAAAAGGGTAGGTTGGGAATGTGTGTTGAATACAAGCTCGTCTTCAAATTGATGCAAAAATATTCCTATTTAATTCCATCCACCATCTGGACATGACGAGCAAGGTGTTGAGATATTTTCTCGACTTGGAAATCAATTACAGGCGACAATATTTGGTTTAATGGTGGCATAGAGATATATTTGGTACGCTCGGAGATACAGGGCTTATCACTGCACTCGGCTGTTTCATTCACATCGCCAGGCTTTGTGCCATTTCCTGTTTATGATGGGTTGCTAAATTTGCAGAATGACAAACTAGTATTTATAGACAAGAAACTGAGATATGAGGGGGGGAAATGGGCTGCATTATAAATGTGTGTATTTCTGTTGTTTCCTGCTGCTTTAATGCAACGTCTAATTAAGCGGCTCCACCACTGCCTTTTTCTGTCAACCACAACAAAAACATGCACAATTTTCCATGTCTTGGTTTAATCAGTGGGTTTAATTCATAGCACAGCTGGCATAATTCTTTCCAAGATGGAGGTGGTGGAGTCTATGTGCTTTCGTAAAACCCCTTTCGCGAAGGTTAATGCATTTACACGCCTACACTAGTACTGTCTAAACAAAGACAAAGAGGTGGCTGTGAGCAAGGATACAGTATCTCACTCATCTCAGTGTATGCTCTTTGTTTGTTTTTCCAGGCTTGTCTGTCATCGTAGCGATGATTGCGACTGGAGGTGTAATCACGGGCCTTGCAGCCCTGAAAAGGCAGGACTCCGCCCGTTCCCAGCATCATCTGCCAATCCAGTCACCTGTCCCACCTCCTGAGAAGAAACGTCTGAAAAGAAAACCTCGCACGGATATTGTCGTGGTGCGCGGAAAAATCCGCCTGTATTCTGCCTCTGGTTTCTTTCTAGTCCTTGGAGTCCTGATTTTGATGGTTGGTATTGCCATGGCCGTTCTGGGGTACTGGCCTCACAAGGACCACCAGACATCACCCGAGAGCAATCACTCGGGCAATGACACGCAGACGGAAGCAGTCCAGGAGCAAACAGGAAAGGTGGCGCAGTTCTTTGAGCAGCACTTGCACTCAGAGAAAATGAAGATGCTCGGACCGTTTACAATGGGCATTGGGATATTCATCTTCATCTGTGCAAATGCGATTTTACACGAAAACAGGGACCGAGAAACAAAGGTCATCCACATGAGGGACATGTACTCAACAGTCATAGACATTCACAGTTTAAGATTGCAAGAGCAGAAGTGTATGAACGGGGCATACACAGGTCCCTATTCTGATCATGAGATTCGCTCATTTGGTCAGGACAGTCAGTACACCTCGCGGCTAGCGGCTAACACACTGCTGACATTCTCTAGAATGGGTGGTGACGTACGGCTGTCCCGCCGCACAAGTTCGGCCGAAGATGAGGAAGGATTAATGAGTGAAGGAGGCATGAGCTTGTTGTCGCCTGGATACAGGGAACGTTCCGGATCGATATTCGGGTTCCAATCAGAAGGCTTACGTCACTGGGAAGACAAGCGTAAAGATCTGAAGAAGTGCCAGACGCGCTCCATTGTATCATCCTCTATTAGCGCCTTCACACTTCCTGTCATCAAACTCAACAATTGTGTGATCGACGAGCCTGACATTGACAACATAACGGAGGACTCTGAGCAGCTACGGGACAGATCCATACCTTCGTCCATGGAGTCCTTAGCTGTACCTATTCCAGATATATCAAAAGCCTTCAAGCCTCCCAGTACAGCGTTGCTCCGCAGTAAATCTGCTACAGACTGCCCCGATAATTTATCTCCATCTGCTTCACAATCCTCTCTTTCCCCTGGATCCTCCAGTGGCCGATTCCTTTCTCCCGGAGCAGCCCGGAAAGACTTTGGCTCTAATAACTCTATCCATATGCTCTCGGCTCACTCCAAGTCGTTAGACCTGGAACGAGGTCCCACCATGCTGACTGTACAACCAGAACAGCGCAAGCACCCCAGCTGGCCGAGGCTGGATCGCAGCAACAGTAAAGGCTACACCAAACTGGAGAATAAAGAAGACCCGATGGACAGGCTCCTCGTGCCCCCAGTGGCTATTAAACGGGATTACACCAAAAAAGAGAAACTGCTCATGATCTCAAGGTCGCACAACAATTTGAGTTTTGAGCATGATGAGTTTATGAGCAGCACTCTAAAAAGAGGGACGTCAGAGACCAGGTTCTAAAGGACATATCGTGCACACATTCTCATCCCGCTGCAATATATAAAAACTTTTTGTTGTTTCGCCATTTTTTAAGTGGTTGTAAGTTTCGGAAACACAAGTCCCATGGACTGCTAGCTCAGGTGGATATTCTGATAGACAGAGCATTTCTTATTAAAAAAAAAAAAAAAAAAAGTGTGAGGATTTGTTACCCCGGAAACAAAAAACTCACATGTGAACCACTGTAAATAGACTGTGATGATAATTGATGTGTTACTTGTTCAATTTGTTGAATTGATTTCAGTAGGTTTTTGTATTTGATAACCGTTGATACAGGACCTATTGTTAGTTGTGTGTAGCGAGTGTGTGCATTGTTGTACCAGAGATGGGTGATTATTTTGCTATAAGGTTTTAAATAATTTATCGTTGAAAAACCAACACATGGCTATTTTTGAACAAGAGTCTTCAATGTATTATTTATCTGTTTCTCAGAATAAAAGTCAACTTTTCACACAACACTGTGTTTTATGAGTTTTACAGTCGACAATAATGTCAAAGTGCGTCAAATGTTGCCTTGAGAGTTCTAGCAAAAGGTCATAGCCATGTTTTCTATTGTTTTCTTGCCAGAAAATTCAGAAAAATTAATGGAGTTTCTTTAGTAGCTTCAACAGTTTCAGATTGTGTGTTAGTTCACAGATTACAATGTTGTTCTTACTTCCTGTTAATCAGACCACAACATTGATAAATTGGATTCTGATTGGTCTAAAGGTGTTGAATAATTAAGCAACATCACAATCGAAGTCATGCTGTTGTACTGACTATCAGCACGGCGCAGGAATGAGGGCGCAGTCCGGGTACTGTAGCCATTGCAGCCATGCTGATATTTTCTCGAGTATGATGTTCCTTTCATACAACAGTTCCACAAACATCATTTATTATCAACGGTTGGTTTGTTTGTTTATTTAAATGATTATTTTGCTTCGCCAACACTATCCTTCCTTAACTGCGATTGGTGGAACTGGCGAATTACAATTAGCAACCGAAGGTACATTAAACTTTAAATGTATAACAACTACATTATGTTGTACTTATTTTTATGTTCTATGGAGGCTGTTATTACAGCATAACTTAAATATTAATAACCAGATATGTGATGTATAAGTGAAAGCTCTACGTAAAAAAAAAACACAGACTGAAACAGCTACTATGTTTGTTCATGATTTGCTTTAGTTTCTGCGTTACTAAGGAATGTTTATTGAACAATTAGTCTTACCACGAAAGTGAAAACTCTGTTCAGTCAGCGTCGTTTATACGTTCGAAGTTGTTTAGTAAATCATTCCCTTATAAGTGAGTAAAGCCTAACATAATCCTCCCTCCTCTCTCTAACTGTCTCTCGACTGTGTTCTATGACACAGCTGAGAAAACTTTCCGCCTCTTGGCAAGAAAGTGAACAGCTTTTCCGTGTTTATCATCCTCGCCAGCTCTGGGAGGACCAACATGATCGCTGCCAAATTCCGCTCACAACTAGAAAGACTGTCAGCGTTGTACAGGCGAAGTGCTAATAAGTGAAAGAAGCCACTCGATAAGTGAAATGAACTTGTCATTTAAGGCAAAACAGTCGTTTACAAAATAGCAATGAGCCTGAATCTCCAAAAAATTTAATCAACAACTATCTTAAATTCCTATTAGAGAGAAATATACGTGCCCTGAATGAATATAAAAGGATGCCGTAAGGTTTAGATAACTCCCCGGTGTCTTTCTTAATGCTCCAAATTAAAGTTCTGTAATGAGAGGTTAATTACATTTTAAAGAACTCAACCCGCTCAAAAAATTTGTGTTCATCACTCTAGTACTGATATTAAAACGGTATCACTGGCACTCCAAAGGAAGACTCGGGGCTTTAGTTGCTGTAATACAACAGCCTCTTTAGACAGCAAGGTTTATCCTCAGCTACTGCACATAACTGATTTTCTAATGTACAGTATTGATAACCCTTTTAGCCATTTTGTCACGTTACTACCTCAAACATTAATGTATTTTATTGGGATTTTATGTGACAGACCAACACAAACTGGCACATACTGTACTTGTGAAGTGAAGGAAAATGATAAATGGTTTTTCGAAATGTTTTTCAATTTTTGGAAAGTATAGCCTGCATTTGTGTTCAGCCCCCCGGGAGTCAATACTTTGTAGAAGCATTTACAGCTGCAAGTTCTTTGTTGTGTGTCTCTACCAGCTTTGCACAACTAAAGAGTGAAATTTTTGCCCATTCTTCTTCGCAAAATAACTCGATCTCAGTCAGATTGGATGGAGAGCGTCTGTGAACAGCTATTTTGACGTCTTGCCACAGATTCTCATTTGGATTTATGTCTTTACTTTGACTGAGCCATTCTAACAGTCTCGAGTCTTTTGTAGATTCTAACAGGTTTTCATCTAAGATTGCCCTTTATTTGGCTCCACCAAATACATAATGCCGCCACCACCATGCTACCACACATTTGCATTAAGGTCAAACAGTGTATTTTTGCTGTCCCTCCCACATTGCATGTCGCAAACTGCAAACAGGACTTCTTATGGCTTTCTTTCAACAATTCTTGCCACTCTTCCGTAAAGGCCACATTTGTGTTACTAATAGTTGTCCTGTGGACAGATTCCTCCACCTGTGCTGCAGATCTCTGCGGCTTCTCCAGAGTTACCATCCGCCTCTTGGCTGCTTCTCTTGATTAATGTCAGTTTAGGTGGACCGCCATGTCTTGGTAGGTTTGCAATTGTGCCATTTCAGATGATGGATTGAAACGTGCTCTGTGAGATGTTCAAAGCTTGGGATTTTTTTAAAATAAAGTAACTCTGCTTTAAATTTCTCCACAACAGCTGTATTTATACTGAAATTAAATTATACACAGGTGAAATCTATTGACTAATTAGGTGACTTCTGAAGCCAGTTGGTTCCGCAGGATTTTAGTTAGACGCATCAGAGTAAAGAGGGATGAATACAAATGCACGCCACACTTTTCATATTTTTTATTTGTAAAAGAAATTTAAACAACAAAACATTTAACATGTTCTTTCCACTTCACAATTGTGTGCTACTTTATGTTGGTCTGTCACATAAAATCCCAATAAAATACATTTACGTTTGTCGTTGTAATTTGAAAAAATGTGGAAAAGTTTATGGTGTATGAAGGCCCATTAGTTCTGGAGGAATAATTATTTTTGTCTCTTTTTATTTTCAGTCCAGTCTTTTTATCTGAGGAGTTTCAAAGGAATGTTTTTATTTCGTTTTTTGTCACATAGTGACCTACTGTATGAATCATTTAAACATAAAAGGCATCTAACATAAGGGATGAACCAGTGAGAAACAGGTGCAGATGATGAACAGATGATCAGGTCGGTGATTAGTAACTGCTGATGCTGATGCTGAGTGGTTGGAACAGACGAGAGGGGAAATGAGGTCGCTGCTGAGGTTTTAAATTGTATCTTTAGGCACTTTGCAGCCTGTCACGGGAAAACATTTGTTCCAATTTCTTTCATTTAATTTATTTCATTTCATATAAAGAAATGTGGTGGATCAAGACTTTTGCACAGTACTGTACAGTTCATCTAATATCTTTTTTTCTTAATCCTCACTCAATATACAAAGTCAATATTTATCATCAATAAAAGAAGCAACGACGAAGTCTTACAATTACTAGTTAGAGCAGTGTTGTGATTTCTCCATGTATACACGATTGTCTCATGTCCTACGGTATCAATCACACAGGGTTTAAAAAGTTAATAAGATTCCATCCGCTGCAGTGGAATGTGCATGTTTGTATGCATCACAATTCATAATTAGAACAGTAACAACCTATAAATATATCCAAGCCTGTGCATCTGGAGAGAATTTACTCCCTGTGTGCTTGGAAAATTCTTGATTGTCTTTGATATAGAGCCTTGCTTTTTGTGTAATTTAGCAATTATTTCTCCCAGTATTATTCGAAACAGCTTCGCACCCTGTTCATCATGTTCTTGTCCAAGATCCCGGGGACGCCCCTTAACCCTGTGCTGATTCACGCTCTGAAGAAATTCACTCATGTTTCATTTCATGGAAACTCATGATTTTCATATACAGACATGTCAGATTCTCAGAAAGGTGCCTTGAAGCCCTTGTCTTAATGATTTCGCTAACCATGAAAGGTTCTATGTAGAAACCAAAAAATAGGGTTCCATGTCAGACTTTTTAAGAAATAATATTTCTAAGGAATTTCTTCTCAATAGAAAGTCTTTTCTTCATTCAGAGACTTACAGAGTAAGAACCGACCATGTTCTCAAGTCATGCTTCCATGTTTCCAACCTGAAGCTGATTTTTTGTCTATTACTGCGGGTCAGTAAGTGGTTTATACTTTTTATCTTCATTCCTACTTGTATTCATGATGCATTAGTATTTAATAAGTAGATATAATATGCGACAGGTATAAAACATTGTTGTTCATTATTTTGCTTTCATACAGTCAGACATGGCCAGGTTTGACCCACACACTCAATTTTAAATTATTATTATTATTATTATTATTATTATTATTATTATTATTATGAGAACATATAATTATGTTTTTACTTTTGTTTATCTTTATACGACTGCTAATGTTTTAACTTGATCTACAGGAAATCTTCTGTCTGTTTTATCCTCCTCAATTCATTCCCTTTATGGTTTTATTTCACCACTGTTCATCCACCACTGGTGCGCCGCAAGCAAGCACAACCATGGCAACAGCAGGACTCCTGCCACTCACCTACCTGACGTCAAAGACAGTGCTCTGTAGGACGCCAGCTCTAAAGGACATCATTAGAGGCACCAGGCAGGAACAAGTCCAGAACAAAGCCTTATGTGTGTGAGCAAGGTTTCTCCCTGAATCCTGCCTTTAACCACTGCTTCTATCGTCAATGTCATTTTTATAAAGAAAAAAACGAATACTTGGCTTCAATTACATCTCTTCCTCTCCATGACAAACATAATATAATCACACAGCACAAGCACCACACCAGCTTGGGGTAACGGGTTCTCGGTGTGATGTGGAGACCATCTTTACTATCTTGTACAGCATTAGCGCCAGTGTTATCAATGCTATTGATCTTATCGATCTTATTATTTTTTCTTTAACCTTTGCTGCCTTTGACCTGTCTGGTTGTATCCAGCAATGAAACACAGGGGTTTCTGGTAAACAAATCAGCATTTTGAAAAAAAATTTGTTCAAACTTGCTAAAACAATGTTTCTAAATGCAATATATTTATTTTTATTTCATTGCAGAAAATTGTCATTAAATTTGTTCATTTGTTTATTTATTTGATCAATTTGCCCTTTTAAGAATTGGTCTGTTGGATTGAATGGAACTCAATCTCAGTTTTAATTTGATAAAAACTTTAATTATCTATCATGTTCGAGGTCAAGTGTGTTTGTTGATAAAGCACAATCAGAAATGCAATCGCATTTAACCACGCCCACAACGCCCTACAAAAGATAAACACGATTATACAGCTATTTAAAGTGGATGAATCAGGGTTCACATTAGTGTGTCCCCTTGTATCCAAATTTACACAAAATCAGGTGCAAAACATAGGACACGAACAATTATTTTTTTCAAAGTGATTTTCCTGAAATTCTAGTGGATATGCTTCAGTTTAGAAATGAGAACAGAACACTGCAAAAAATATACATCTTAGTTTTTTTTTTATCTAGCCAATAACTCTATAATTTTTTTAAGTATGTTAAACCAAATAAAAGATTTTTAAGCTTCTTTCTAGACAATTGTCACTAAAATTACAAGCAAAAAAAAGTATTGTTCTGTTGGCAGAGAATGTTGCTTCTTTCAAAAACTAAATTCCTTAAAATCTAGCATTATCACTCACTCACTCATCATCTATACGCTTAATCCTGTATTCAGGGTCACGGGGAGCCTGGAGCCGATCCCAGGAGACATAGGGCACATGGCAGGATACACCCTGGACAGGGTGCCAATCCATCACAGGGCACAGAAACACACACATACACTCACTCATTCACACACTATGGGCAATTTGGGAACACCAATTAGCCTAACCTACATGTCTTTGGACTGTGGGAGGAAACCGGAGAACCCGGAGGAAACCCACCAAGCACAGGGAGAACATGCAAACTCCATGCACACAGAGACGGGAATCGAACCCGGACCCTGGCGGTGCAAGGCGACAGTGCTGACCCCTACACCACTGTGCCGCCTATCTTGCATTATTATTTGTCAATTTTTTTTGCTTGCAATTTAAGTAGCATTTAATTAAAAATAATTTGAATCATCTTAGATTTGGTTTGTTCTAATCTAACCTTATTTTGAGAAAATCTACATACTGTGGGTTTGAGGATATTCAAGAATTTTACTTGCTAGGATGCTAACATTTTTGCAGGGAACGTGCATGAAGAAAAGAAAATGCTACAATGATCCCTGATGTTATATGATAGGATGTTAACAAGCCCTCATTAACTCGTTAAAACTAGCACGCAGTAAAAACATGACCTGGAAAAGCTTTCTAAAGACATGTACAAACAAATGCCAGGAGTCAGGGGTCTGACTGGGTGGGTGATGTGAGGTTTGGTAATTATGATCATTTTTGTTCATTTGTTTCATAAAAGCATGCTAATGGTGGTTGTGTGTGAATGAGTGATTAGGTTGTTTTTGCACCCAGAGCCACTACATCGGCCGAATGAAAAGTAGGTCAAGCACCCGTAACCCAGGTTCTACCAAAATAATCTAAAATGCTATAAATATATATATATATATAAGGTTAACAATGATTCTTGCTGAGCAAAAAATGAGCAAATACACAAGATGGGTTTAGCTAGCATCCATGCTAATGGCACACCAACATATATTTTATTGAACACTTTACTTTTCATAGTTCTGTAATCATGGTTGTACTTTCAATATGAATTTCTTCTTCTCGGGATGTTAAATATGTGGCCTGTGCAAAGTTGTACAGTCGTTAAACTAAGAGAACTCAAAACTTACAGAAAATAAATCTTATCTATAATTGTTATTATAGTGTTCACTGGAGACAAAACTTTCATCACCTTATGCTACATCACCTACTAAAAATGTCATTAGTACAGTAATGACTGAAACTTCAAGTTTAATTCCAAACCAGCTTTAACTGCCACGCAAAAGAAATTGAACTTTAGTTTTTTTTTATTTTACAGTAAATGGATGGTGGTGGCTTATTGTGTAAAGTCTCTGAGCTTTTAATCGGAAGTTCAGCGGTTCAAGCCCTATCTCCAGTAGGTTGCCAGTGTTAGGCCCTTAAACCCTTAAACAAGGCCTCTACCCTGGGCTGACTAAGGGCTGACCCTGCACTCTGACCCCAGCCTACTAACAACATTTCATTGTGCAGTAATGTATAACGTGTTTATGTACTGTAAGTCTGAACTAGTTATGGGAAGTTCATGAATCATTTTCGTGACTCGGTTCTTTGAATCTCGTTCATCAAAATGAATGAATCTTTTTTGAGTCATTTAGTTCATTTCGTTCTTTTGATCAGAAATAAAATTATAATTTACACATTACTGTGTAAGCTCAGGTTTACGCCTT
>JAAGKR010001810.1:73037-112558 GCA_011419295.1 Clarias macrocephalus
GATCAGAGAATACAGTTCTTGGACCCTAGTGTACATTTGGCTCGGCTCTGGCGTCTGTGATGTTTAGGATCACATGATATTAGGATTGCTGTAAAAGCTTGCTTCAGGTGTTCTCTCACTCACTCACTCACTCACTCATTGTCTATACTGCTTTATCCTGTATTCAGGGTCATGGAGGGTCTTATCGCAGGAGGCTTAGGGCATGAGGCGGTGTACACCCCGTGGCAATCCATTGCAATGCACACACACATACAGTACACCCACTCATTCACAATTTGAGAATGTCAATTAGTCTAACCTGCTGGACTGTGAGAGGAAACCCCCTAGGGTTAGGGTTAGGGTTGGGGTTAGGGTTAGGGTTGGGGTTAGGGTTGGGGTTAGGGTTAGGGTTAGGGTTGGGGTTAGGGTTAGGGTTGGGGTTAGGGTTGGGGTTAGGGTTAGGGTTAGGGTTGGGGTTAGGGTTAGGGTTAGGGTTGGGGTTAGGGTTAGGGTTGGGGTTAGGGTTAGGGTTAGGGTTGGGGTTAGGGTTAGGGTTAGGGTTGGGGTTAGGGTTAGGGTTAGCTAAGCACTACACCACCGTATCGCCACACTTCAGGTGTTACAGTAATTAAAAGTAATGTTAAATGTTAATGTTCAAGTATTCACCATTGTGTTTGTGTGTAAGTGTGGATTGTGTTGAGATTTGACGAGATGTCAGTTGAGTTCATCTGAAGAGCAGCTGGGTGTCAGATGAAGATCGATCAGGACACAACAGCTGCTTCTGCATCTCATCAGCTAAAAATACCAGTGTTTTATTTTGCTTTTAGTGGCTTTTAGTGAGAAAGAGACAGAGAGAGAGCGATTCATAAAAAAGAAATTTCATGAACAGCATGTAAAATCTGATCAGTTTTGCGGTTTGTTTGGTGAACTTTTGCAATAAATATCACAATTCATCATCTTTAAATCGAACATCTAATATCTTACAACCCCCACCCAAACCCATGTGACCCCGCCGGACACGTTTATTATGCTAAGTACATTTGGTTTAATTAAAGTTCCAAGCAAATAAAAAGACTTCCTAATGTTATTCAAATTAAAATACTAATTTTACTGTAAAAACACTCTAAAGAGATCTTTAATCTTTAAAGATAATAATGATTATAGAAATGTTAGCGCACACTTCAAAATTAAATTTGTGTGATTATTCCAGCATCTTGGAAATTTTGGAGTAAATATAGATGTTTACTAAAACCAGCATTTTTTTTATTAAGCAATAATACAATGAATTGTCCAACATTTATTTTTCATTAACTTTCCACAAATATTTAAACATTTAGGTAGCCTAGAAAGTTTTTGTTTCTCAATATAGAAACAATGATTTCCAAGGTTTAAAAAAAATAATTTCCCAGCTGTGTGTCCATAAGAAAACCACTTGTTAGTGAGAGTCGTCAGAACAAAAGACAATTTTCTAGGGATCATAAAGACTGGACTTTGGAGTGATGGAAAAAGGTCATGTGGTCTGATGAGTCCAGACTGAATTTTTGGAGTATGTCACTTTTTTGGGCCAGGCAGTGTATGACAAAGAGTGGGCGTGGCTTAAAGGCATATATATTTTTTTCTTCATGTGACGGTAATGACTGCACAAAACAAAATTTCTCTTTAGGATATTTTTATTGTTGTAGTTTTAAAAAAAGACATCTAATAAAAGCAATTTTTCCTAAAATCAAAACCCTGTCCCTTCGCTCTTAACACATTTATCGTTGATAAATAATACAAAACGTGCCAGACTGGAGACAATTAATAAGACATATTTGGCCCAAAAACAGCAATAAAATATTTCAGTTTGAAGAATGTAAGATTAAAGCAAAGGAAAAAATAAATAAACTGAGACTCTGAGCTGCTCAACCAGACTCTCAGTATTAAAGTAGTCCAGGGTAAAGCTGACAGACACAAAGCCTCTTGGGAAATTAGCTGATGTTGGACTAGAGGTCAACATTCGGCTAGCGCTCACTAATCATGGATTTAACACGACGGTGCAAAAACACTCATTTATTCGGACTAGAAATGGAACTGATTACGAATGTACTGTTTGGACGGAACAGATTATTGCGCTCTAGGCTGATCCAAGCACTAAAAAAAGATTGTTTTTGCCCAATACAAGATAAATTCTAGAAGGAGCCTCCAGTGTGAGCGCTTTAGTTTAACTTTGATGTCAGGTTCTACACAGAGCCATTACAGAAGAACAGAGGAAGACTCCAGAACATCAGCGTCTTATTTCATTTAATGACATGGTGACGTCCTACTGATGTTCTCTCCATTTCATATTCAGGAAGTGTGTGTGTGTGTGTGTGTGTGTGTGTGTGTGTGTGTGTGTGTGTGTGTGTCATATCTCTAAGACTGATGCTCATAATAACTGCTGTTTAGTCAACAGGAAGGATCTCATCATGCTCTGCTAGGCGGAAAAAGCCCACATGTTTATTGAGAATTGACAGTCAAAGCATTCCTTGTGTCCTTATTAAGATGTCTGACACACACACACACACACATACACACACACACACACACACACAAAGTAAATTAATCCACTATGTTCTTCACGAACTGTAGAAATGGCTTCGGCAGGTGTTCATTTAAAACCCTGCATTTTTGAAAGACATACACACACACACACACACACACACACACACAAACCTGTTCATCAATGTCTCACTCAGGAAGCCATTAAAGTGAAGTGTGTGTCAGTTCATTTAGACATGACTGGAAGCGATATACAGACTAACAACATCCCCAGTCCAAAAAGATTACGTGCACTGCTCAGAGCCAGCCTGGAGCTCTGTGAGGCCTAGGGCGAGAATTTAATAACATGGTTCTACCCCCACACCAGCGAAATCTCTAAACCAACACACACATAATCAATGCAAACACAAGAAGCCAGGTCCATTTTTATTAGTTTGTAAGTCGGGAAACCCCACATTCGTTTGTTTTCACTCTACATTCCGATTCCTCGTTCAATTTTCAATTCAGTCCGATTTCATTTGTAGAGCTTTTAACAGTGGACATTGTCACAAACCAGCTTGGCACAATCAAAAGGAAATTATGGAAATGGGTATGAGATGTGTGAGAAAATGTGTATAAATTACAATGATGAGCAACGGTGCTGAGGGAAAAACTCCCTGAGATGGCAATAGGAAGAAACCCATTGAGAGGAACCAGACGCAACAGGGAACCCATAACGGATATCAGGGATTGATCTGCAGTCATACTGTGTGTCAGGAGCCTGGACATTCAGCATACTGTAACAGGAGATGTGTTTAAGTTAATATGGAGTCGTTACAGAGCTGTAGGAAATTCCAGTCCTGAACTATTAAGCCAATGCGGTCAGAGAGCAGGTCCTCAGAGAACAGCTGCCTCCATCAGCCGAGGGCCGGACTGTCCTCAAGTGGAACCACATGCATCCCAAGCAGATCCCACAGGACCTCCATCAGACGAGATCTCCAACTAGAAGCAGGGCACCAGATCCAGACAGAGTCAGACAGATCCAGAGGTCATTCCTGTCTTATGACTGAAGAAAATTTAGAAATCAAGTTGTGATGAAATGTCCTTTTAAAGTGAGCACCAGATATTTATTTATTTATTTATTTTTGTCCATAAGCATGTTATTGTTATTGCTATCACCAGTAACATGTTGTCTCGTACGTTTCCCATTTAAAATGAGCATTGTAGCACAATCACACTCTGAATTTTTTTTATTTATCATCACTGATAAACCTCAAAATGAACTGTCGTACAAGCAGTAAGCGTGAAACATTTTGCTTTCTAAGACCGCAGGAACATTTAGTCTGTTCTACCATACACAATTTCCCTCCAGTCCAACAGAGGGCACACACATTCAATGAAATTAAATATTCTTCTTCTGTTGTTTCATTTGCTGCTTTGATTGTTCACATGGGCTTTGAGGTCTACATCCGTGTCATACTTTTCCTGCCTTGATATTGGTTAGTTTTTTTTGCTACTGTGGTTCTTGGTCCATTTCCCGCTTTTGTTGTTTCTTAGCTAGTAATCAAATTTAGTACGATGGAGCATTTTCTGGAATTTGCATCCTGCACTCTTGGATTTCATGCCACAATCAAGATTGTGCAACTGATTTCGGGCTGTAAATTGTTCAGCATAAATCCAGCTTCTGCCAAAGCCACAATGCATATTAAAGTCAAAAATGTAGCCATTTCCATTAGGTTCCAAGGTGTCCATAATAAACAAATGGAAAACATTAAGAAATGGAGATGGAAAAATTGTAAATAAATGTAAAACGAATGTGAAAGTTGCAGTAGATTGAATAAATAAAACATAAATGGAAACAGTTTCAGGTAACATCACGGGACAGTGACCTCACCTACTGTAGATGTCTTGCCCACCTAGTAAAACCATGTTCAATCCAGAACCAAAGGTCATATCTTCATGATTTTGTTGATTCTACAATAGTGGCACCACCAGGTTAGTCTAAACCACTGGTTCTAGAACAATTAGGTCTGTGCAATGGGGGCAACTTTGATGGGAAACAGCATTTACAGTCTGGGGTGTGAATCTAAAATCGTGATGATTTCAAGGAAACTGTATTTACAGTCATAAACTCATTCTAAAAGAAATTGTAGATTTTGGGTTCAGTGGTCATATATCATATTTGTGGTCATAGTAGAGAAAGTGGCTCTTGCTAAGCGCTAGTCCTAGCACTCTGATAGAAATCTGTGGAAATGAATGCAACTTTCTTCAGGTTGCATCCAATCCAGTTCTGTGTTTAGGTGCAAGTCTTATCCCTGGTCAGGTTCTGCTGTCTAATTCCCGCTCAATAGAAATACAGACAGGCTGAATCACACCATGTCCCTGTGTACACCTGTGTGACTCAACGTCCCTTATTAACGAAGCACTTCCTGCTGAACTTGTCATTACTGTTGCCTCGACCTCCGCTGTGCTAGGCTCATTAGCCTCAGCTCAGTCGGAATATCAGAAGGCCAGGCAGCTCCTGCCGATCTGAAGCAGCTGTG
Source organism: Clarias macrocephalus (assembly GCA_011419295.1). NCBI lineage: Eukaryota > Metazoa > Chordata > Actinopteri > Siluriformes > Clariidae > Clarias > Clarias macrocephalus. Next base: position 78,056 of record JAAGKR010001810.1, read on the forward strand.
TGTTGCCAGATGGCACATAACCAAGCATGTAGTTCGAATTAGCCAAATGTGATAAACCACATGTTTTTTGGATTAGTATTTCAAAGCTCAATTGCAAAAAGAGTCATCTTGAAATTATTCTGTAATATTCCTGGAATACCAACAGCATTCCAAGGATGGTCAATCTTGAGTTGGTGACTTAGTAAAAACAAATAGTTCTTTAAATTTGATTCCTACAAAGACCCTGTTAACAGCCATGGTTGTATTGAAGAAAAAAAAATGTTGATAGAAAGTCTTTGCCACCAAAGTAGCAAAATCTATCCTGAATTTAATGTTCTAAAACAATGTTAGCAGCTCTGTACATTTTGAAATCAGTTCTAGCCAGTATTATCCCTAACCTATGTTGGCTCCACAGTCTTGGAACCACATTCTAGCTAGAATCATGGTCATAAAAGTAGTTCTAGAATAATAACGCCCTCAGAGAAATGGTATTCCTCATGGTCCCAAAAGAACATCAATGTCTCCAGGAGGCACAGTGTCACCAGTTGAACTCCTGAAACGGTTTTAAAACATCAATATCTCCAGAGGTAACCACAGTTCTAAAAGCAGATCAAAATTAACTGGAGTTGTCATTAACTGAAGAAGTCATCAACGTCTCCAAAGCAACAGTAGCTCATGTTGTAGTCCTAAAAGTGGTTCTAGCATATCAGTGCCTGGTAGCCGTTTTGGAAATGCCTCTAAATGGTTATATAGTGGAGCAGTAATCATCTTCAACAATTGTTCTTAAATACTTAGAGTTCAAGAAGAATTGTGTCCACTTATAGTCATAGCCCTAAGAGTAGCTACAAGAACACCTCCAAGAGGACACTTCCTAACTGCTTCTTTTAAATGGACAGAAATAAGCACACTCGACTGGTCACCATGTCTGGTTCGTTCTGCACTTCACCTTCAGCTGATGCTTTAGCCAATCATGACCCAGACAGCAGATGACCACAGCAACAGGTAGGAGAAAGAATTAGTCTTATTCTGTCTTATTTGTCAGAACAACCAGCTCTGGAACTTTTAAATACTTTGATAGTTCATCAGTCCACCAAGGCACCCAGAATTAAGCCATGACTCATCCTGGCTATAATGTGCTTCAGACCGTAAATGGTTTTTCATTCGGCATGTGATTTTTTTTTTTGTTGCACAGGTTAGAGTGAAAGGAGAAAGTACAATTTGTTCAGGAGCCAATCATTTTAACCCTGTAATAGTTCCCTTATAATAAATCAATCTCCTCTAAGGCTGATGTGTCAGTGGGGTACTGTAGATAATGGTACTGGAAGTGAAGAGAAAAATGTATCAAGCCATAAAATTTTTTTCTTGTGAAAAAGCAGAGTGACGTAGGTTCTTTTTTCCCCGGCTTGTTCTTGTGAGCACTGCGCTTTATTTCTCTCGAGTGGGTCTGAGAATGACAAAGAGCTCAGCACTGGGTCAGCCTTTATTCTTCGAGCTGGAAAGCTCGGGCCAATTTGTGAGTCGTGCAGTTGCTGACAGATGTCATCTAATGGCTTACGATCTGCAGCCTACACAGGAAAAGAAGATTTGCAAAAGGCAAAAAAAAAAAAAAAGAGTAATTGCATCATTTTGTTCCTACATTTCAAAACAAAATTTCAAAACTTATGTATAAAATGTCATTTGTGTACTCTGGTCAACATTTATGTTTAACTAAAGAAATGAATCAATAGTGTTTATATTTCAAATGCGTTTATATTAAATCAGGCGTTATTACATCACACAAATCCAGTATGCAAATGAGGGCTACGCAGCTTTAAAAAGTTTGTTAAAAAACAAATTAATTTAATACAATCAATTAAAGACAGGAAGCAGCCGTAGCATTTTCTGCATGTGTGTGTTTATTTACTTATCCCTAAATTAGAAATTACTCGAATTTGACCTCAATGATGAAGAAGCAAATCATGCTGAGGTTCCAGTTGGACCGATTATTATCCAGGTATTTAACAACATTCAAAACCTTGTTAACTAGTGTCCACGTTCCCTCCGATCCTCCAGCACTGCTCAGCTGGTCCCAACATCTCTCAGAGATCGGGAAAAACCTGCATCTAGATTCTTTTCTGTTCTGCCACCTACGGTAGGGACTAGAATGAACTTATTGTAGATGTCCATAAAGCTGAGTTTCTGGTAATCTTTAAACAGCAGCTAAATTTCTTCAATTTCTGGTGAAACACCCCCACCAAAAAAAAACCTTCCCAACAGAGTTTGATTGATGGTACTTAGTTAGAGACCTAGTAAACCAGTGTAAGGATCTATCCAATGATGGAAACTTCAAAGCCCTTTCGTAAGTTGTTCTGGATAAGAGCGTCTGCCAAAAGCCCAAATCCCCTCCACTGTCACCCTCGGCTTGTTCATCAGGGACTTGATCATTTGATTCATATACATCTTCTTACACATTTGCATCATTTTTGTTTTTGTTATTTGGCACGGATGTGCATGTGGTGATGTAATGGTTAGCACTGTCGCATTGCACCTCCAGGGTCTGGGTTCGATTCCCGGCCAGGTCCGATTTGCATCGCTGTTTGCATGGTCCAGCTGGCATTCCCAAATTGTCTGTAGTGTGTGTGTGCACTGCGATGGGTTGGCACCCTGTCCAGGACGTACCCCGCCTCATGCCTAAGTTTATTTTTTGTATTTGAACATACGAATCTGATGCTATTCAGATTGAATCTGGGTCACTTTTGTATGTGGTCTTAGATTGGAGACATACATATCAGACATGCTGCCACGTGATTTCTTCCTTCTGGACCTCAACAAATGCAGCTGACTAACTGCTCGCCATCTTCCGGAGCCAAACCCCCAACATATTTATTTTCTCTAGAATCGCATCCATTGTTTGAAATGAATGAGCATTTTTCAACCCAGCTGGTCCGAGCAAAGACTTTGTTTCTGCACATGCAGGCCATTTCAGAGGACGGATGCATCCACATTAGAGTCAGATAAAAGTCACTTGGAATTATGTATCCTGTCTGACCAAACAAATCGCTTGTAAAGTGAACAAAGACACACACTAACTTCTCCACCTTCCATACTGTAGGGTGACATTACACTGATTAAGTTGATCTTTTTTGTTTTCAAATTAGCTTAAGCACCACACCGTGGAAAAGCTCCTACAAACAATTTACATATAAACTCATTTATATCCAGTTGATAAATGATACGTTTCTAATTTGCATATAGAACACACATGAGGAAAGATCTTCTATGAAAATGATGCCGTTTAATAAATCTCAAACAATTTTGTATTTGTATTTGAGCTGATTTTATGATAGGATTATTATGCAGTCTGCCTTGTTTTTGCTATTCACACACATTAGGTTTAATATTCTGTAAAAATGACTCAACACTCCAGTGTGTGTGCGTGTGTGTGCGGATGGTTTTACTCTGGAAATGCTGAGAGGGTTATGGTTATGCAAAATTTATTAAGGAGGGCTTTGGCATTTTCAGAGTCTCTTTGAATGGCTTATTGCACAAAGAACTGAAACGACATTTACATAAAAACGTCATTTCGGAGACGGTTTCGAGCTCAGCCGTGGAGGATTATGCGTTGCGCATTCGCATGCTGGGAAATCTGGACGATTTAAGCAAAGTTCTGTTCTAAATATTTGTTAAAGTTGCAGAAATCAAGAAATGTGACTGTCAGAATAGGTCGTCTCGTTGATCTCTATTATTTAAACCATGCACTTGCTTGCATCATTAAGAATAGTAATACTTCTCACACTGCACAAAATGATCCCAATAAAATCCCAGGCGGAACTCTGTAGTGTCAAAAAAAAAAATGCTTTTCTGGTCCTATTCCATTACCATATTGTGTTTATTGGCACCACTGCTAGCACAATAGACTGCACTTGGAGAAGAATTTCCTCCAGGATTAATTAAGTCTTATCTTATCTTATCTTATCTTATCTTATCTTATCTTATCTAACGCGCTATCCACCCACTTCCACTTGTCCTGGCTAATAGACGCCCATGATTGGCCATTGTCCAAAGCATGGACTCCCAAGCATCATCTGGATAATACGTAGCACGCTTTCCTGGATCAACTTTAAAACGTAAATACAGGAACACAACGCTGTTTAACACCAATATGGATTTAATTTGAACTTGCACACTTCAAGTCTCCTCTGGATAGCATACAATGCATGAATGATGATGTTAGACATCCCTATGGGTTGTGCAAAGGTCTCAGAAAAGATTCGACTACACTGTAAATACGCTAAGCCTCACACACACACACACACACACACACAAAGCTAACTCAGGTCGACTGGATATCCATCAGCGCTAAACTCTGAGCTGCCAAAAGATTTAGAGCTCTGAAGTAGTGGATAACACAGGAGTGAACCCTTCATGTGGGATCTTCTCATAAACACTGTGAACCGCCTGCGTCGTGTTTAAACTCAGGAGATAACGTTACATGGGTGGAATAAATTACATGGGTTTAGTGTTTATAGGATTAGTAAACAGTCCTCGCTTAATCCAGAGTGGATTAACAATAAAGTGCTAATAACCCTCTGTCTCGCTTCATCACACTTCCCTAAAAGACAAGAACACACACATATATGATTCTAGGATGGACCTCCATCTTCTCACACTCATTCTGCTAATCAAAGTAAGCTTCATATATATATATATATATATATATATAATTAAAAGGAATCTAAAAACATTTACTTTGTTTCTGTACTTATGGTAAGTGCACATTTCACTCGAGTAGTTTTATTAGTTTATACTTTCTACTTTCTACTCCATTACATTTCCTCATGGCGCTGTGTTACATGACTAGAGCAGTGTTCTAGTACTTGGAGCTGCTGGAGTGGTGATGCATATTTGCATGATTTGTCATCCGTAATCACGTAGCAGGTGTTTTGAAATCTAAAGTGGAGACAATTGCAGACGAAGCAGCATGTTCACAGTCGGGAAGCAGAGAGAGAGAGTTTTATACTATGACTTTGAGGATACTGGATGCTACACTGAATCTATGTAAACTGTATAGATAAATATTTAAGTAAACTCGGAGATGAGTACTTTTGTGAAATGTAAACGGTGGACTTCTACTTTTACTTGAGGAATATTTTACCTATGTTTTTTTCCCCCCATTTTCTCTCTAATTTAGTCGTGTCCAATTCCTCCCCGTCACTAGGGGGCGCTACATTAACGCTACTACTACCACTCAGCCGAAGACTATCACGTGTTTCCAGTGTGACGCCAGCCGACCGCATCTTTTCGAACCGCTCGCTCACAAACCGCTGGGGGCGGAGTCACACACTCGGAGGACGGCGCTATCCGCTCCTTCCCCTCGCGTGAGCTCACGGACGCCCCTGATTGGCTGTAGAGCCGTGATTAATGTGGGAGCACTAAGTACCTCTCATCCCTCCCGTCCGAGAGAAACAGTAAATATATAAGTGGGCTACATGGTTGAAGTACATGTTTGATGCTATAGCTGGCTAGCTTGGGTAACTTGCTAGCAAGAGAAACATATATAGAGACAGAGAACAACATAGCACATAGTGTAGCCAGCATATTTATAGCAAAACCATTACCAAACCATTCATCAGTTTAGCTAGTTGATTTGTAGCTAGCTAACAAGATACTGTAGGTAGATAAATAAGAGGTGGTATCAGAAAGTTTCGATTAGTGCGCCACAGATCTGGTCACTGTTGCTTCGTCACAGGGTTGTACCCATACAGTACTCCCAAGTCTTCCAGTGATGCTCTTCTGCTCTTGAACAAAACATCTCGAATGACTCATTGCAGCATCGCCGCAAACGTCTCTATGGCAGATTTGCTGGGTTTCACACAGAATTTTGCGTTCGCACTTTGTTGTAACTTGCTATGATGACAGACGTTGTAACGGTCAGAACAGCACCAGTCCTACAGCTCCCCATGTAGACGGGACGATGTCTTTTGGCACGCTGACTTATGAAGGTTGTGCAGCCATCAGTTGGCGTGTCACAGAACCAGTCAATTTTTTGATCTCACCTCGTATTAATGTGTTTTTTTTATTTAATTAATACATCAATGAAGGTAAATTTTTCAATTACAATTACTGAAATATTTTGCTATATTATTACTACTTATTTATAACTAGTTAATTTTAGTAATATTGCTATGTGTAGAAAAAATTTTATGCTAATACAAGCTTAGCTTTCCTCAGTCAACCTCCCAGAATAATTCACTACTATCATCCCTCAGTTTGTGATAAACATGTGGATTAAATTCCAGGATTTAAAAGGTATTTTCATTTAGATAACGCATTAGATAACGTGATCACGCAGTATGATGTCCTGAGGGTTTTTTTTTTTTTTCATTAAATAAAAGAATGAATTTCTCGGCCTCTCTCTAAATAATCCCTTAAGGAGATGCAGGTAATCAAAGCATGATGTACAGAAAGATGGAAATCGTGTGAATGAAGAGAGAGAGAGAGAGAGAACAAGCCATGGCATATGAAACTACTAATTAAGGCTTTATAGGTTGACTGTAGATGCTGATATCAGCGACAGGTTATAGTGGGGGACGGGCAGAAAAGCTCATTAGGGTTGAAAGCATGTGATTTGATCCAGACTGCTGGAACAGGGACGTGTTTTCTCTTCATGACTCAGGAACGCTCTCCTTTTTAGGCCGCGGTACACTCTGCTGGAACTTCAGGGGGATTTAATTTACCAGGGTGTTCCTGACAGATGAGCTGTCTCACTGCTCACACACACACACACACACACACACACACACACACACACACTGTGTGTGTCCACACATGCATCATAACCAAACCCTAATGGCGTCTCGCAGAATAAACAGAAGCGCTGCCAGGGCGATGTGTGCTCCTCGTAACCAGGCCACGACCTTGTCATCACTTCTTCACTTACACGTTAAACGCTTTCCAACGACGCCTTCTCATAACACACAGCAATTACAGCACTATTCAGCTCCTAATAAGGCAAAGGTTAAGGCGTCGACACCGCAGAGCGCATACACAGGGCGAACGTTCGCGAGGTGATCTTAGTCCTGCTCTTCCTGAAGCTAATTACATCTTCTTCTTTTTTTCTTCGGCTTAGCCAGTGTGTTGGAATGTATTTAACGGAATAGTATTTAAACCTATCATTTTCTTAGAAACATCTCCAGTTCACGTTGTTATTTCTTTATATAATCCCCTGCTACACTACTGCTCTTATCCCAGTGTCTCACTAGTGCTTGGATATCATCAAGGTAGAAAGTTTTCTCAGTACGCCGGAGACATGATCTGAAACCCCTAATGGCGAGACTAGTGGACTGGAGCGAGGTCAGGACTGTGCGGCGCATGTGGTGTAATAAGTGGTGTTGGTGTATGATTGTGTATACAGTTCCCTAAGAGTCTCATCACCGTACTGTGCTTGAGGTCTTCTGTGAATATCAGTCGTCTTTATACCTTCATTCAGCAGAAATTCCATCACGAGCCGCGGTTTGTCCTGAAGGCTGCTTAGAATCTTCACTCCTGCTGCAGATTCACAACTGCGCCTGCTAAATGCTCTCATTTACTCCTGCATTAAACAAAGCACATACCAGGCACTGGCCTTTAAAGCTTTTCCTCAACAGTAAAACCTGTGGAGAACCTGGATGACTTACTAGTTACAACCAGAAATCTATTTGCTGCATAGTGACTTTCTAAAAGCTATTGATTTTACACCACCAACCTGGAGGCGATTTTAATAAGACTCGAACGTCGCTGCTTTTCTTACAGTAATTGGCCGTACAGGAACGAGACGACGTAACCCATGGCAACCTGGCGGAGAACGGCGTCATTCGGCGTCACCTTAAAACCAGAAACAGCAGGGAGCAGATGAGCATGGGAAAAGAGAGAGAGAGAGAGAGAGAGAGAGAGAGAGAGAGGATTAGGAGCGATGCCATGAATGTCTGGCATTTTCTGCACATACACACATTAACACAAAAGTGATATCCAGCACAAGGCTTCAGCACGGCGCCGTCTCTCCGTCTCCGTTGTCCTCCACTCCAAATTAAAGCGGGAACGCCGAGTAAAGTGCTCCAATTATCCTGATGGATGGGTGTTTATTTTCTTAAGTGTGCCAAGCAGTGTTGTCCTTTTATTCTTCTTCTTATTATTTCCTCATTTTTGGAGTCATTCCTAACAAGTTCCAGGGCTGAGCTTAGTCTCAGATCTGCTGCATTTGAAAGGAATAGATAGTGTAATAACTCTAACCGGTGTAGTACCATGTAAGCTGTGCTGTGATAATTATGTGAATACTGAAAGGTTCAGAATTACAGAGGGATTTTAAACATTAAATAATAATTTTCTGTCTGTTTATTGGTGCATCATACAAACAAGATGCGATAGAATTTTAAAACAAAGGCCTTAACGTAAACTTGTGCTAGTATCAAAGCTGCTGTTATAGAAAATTATAGGTAATTAGCATCTTCCGGCCAATCAGAATCCAAAATTAATGCCATTCAACCAATCAGAATCCAGAATTGGTGCTGTTCAGCCAATCAGAAACCAGAATTGGTGCTGTTCAGCCAATTAGAATCCAGAATTTGTGCTGTTCAGTCAATCAGAATCCAGAATTTGTGCTGTTCAGCCAATCAGAATCCAGAATTTGTGTCGTTCAGTCAATCAGAATCCAGAATTTGTGCCGTTCAGCCAATCAGAATCCAGAATTTGTGCCGTTCAGCCAATCAGAATCCAGAATTTGTGCTGCTCAGCCAATCAGAATCCAGAATTTGTGCTGCTCAGCCAATCAGAATCCAGAATTTGTGCTGTTCAGCCAATCAGAATTCAGAATTAGTGCTGCTCAGCCAATCAGAATCCAGAATTTGTGCTGCTCAGCCAACCAGAATCCAGAATTTGTGCTGTTCAGCCAATCAGAATCCAGAATTTGTGCTGTTCAGCCAATCAGAATCTAGAATTTGTGCTGTTCAGCCCATCAGAATTCAGAATTTGTGCTGTTCAGCCAATCAGAATCCAAAATGAACACAGTTAACTTAAGGCAATCAGAATCCAAATGCTTGTACCATGTTGTAGTAGCTACATGCACTTTCTTTATTTAGGAAAAATTTCTTACACTTTTATATATAATTAGATATATGGATTCTTTTTCTTTTCAATATGAAACTTATAATGACTTTCTAGCATTTAGAAGACTTTAGCCTGCCAAGACCACCTCCACTCTCGGATGAGTGACATCCAGGAAAATGAGAGATTGATCCAGACAGGTCATGTTACATAAGAACTCATCGCTGTTTGTGTAACATTGTTTACAATAAGACACACGGCTCATGGAAAACCTTTCAAGGTAAAACAACAAAAAAGTTCTTCCAGGAACTCTTATAGAGGTGTTTTAAAAAAAAAGAAGAAGAAGAAGAAGAAGAAAAGATAAAAAGAGAAGAGTTTGCTTTGATCCCTGGTCTCTTTGCAGCATTGTTACTGTACACTTTAAACCTGTTAGAAAGAGAGCGAGTACAGGGAATTGAAGTTCACCTGTAAACAGAACAGACATGACATTAAATATTCATATCATGCTAACGGCCCAATCTTTCAGCGTGGTATTAAATTTTCATCTGCCTGCCTGGGCTTTCATCACAGTTTGCTGTCTTTTCATAATATTATATTGGAAAGATGGATCTCGCCACCATGTTTTTAAACTTTAATGAAACAATCAGGCGTCAGACATGAACACAATTATGTGCCTGCGTTCCATTTTGCTGAAAGTTGATAGAAAGTGCTTTTGGATGGGACATATCCAAGTCTGCAAATTGAGACCTACTCTTCCGTAACTTACAGCACTGTATCAGAGCTGCGGTTATAGCAAATGATAGATGATTAGAGCCTTTCAGCCAATCAGAATCCACCATATGCATACAGTGCATAGAAAAAAGTGTTCTGATTGAAGGTTATATGTCCTATTCTGATTCGATTGAATATAAAGGATTGTATTGTAATTATACTTCAGTATACCGTGACATAGGCTACATACTTTAAATATGAGTTTATCACCGGTACTAAAGCTCGAATAGAACTTAATATAGTTTTAATAATATTGCTAGTGATATAATGAGTTAAAAAACATTTTCGTCTTGCAATATGTTAATACTTACAATACAATATGCTTAACAAAACTAATTACAACATGTATTTGTCAATGTTTCTTATGGTAGACTATTAAAAAATATGTTCAGAGACCCTGCAGTCATGTGACCTACCTAAGCTTTACCTTGACACTGACAGTCAAAATGGCTGCCGCGATCAATAATAATCAGTTGTCCATTATGAAGATCTCACATCATCAGAGATCAAGTTATCAGTTTCATTTTCTTTCTGCTCTTAGCCTGCTGGATGCAGTGATGCCTGCCACTGGTTCTTTTTGAAAGTTTGCTGAACTTAATAAAAAAGTTCAAAGATTTCACTGGAGAAAGTTTGTGTGCGTATAAGTATGAGTTTATTGATTTTATGTTATTCCATGTAATGAAATAAGCTCCCCCTGTGTCTAGGACTCTATTAAAGCTAATACCAGGCGAGTACGATCTATGGCAGTGGACGTTCCCATGGTGTGACAAATGCAATCATTCATTAATTCATTCTCTATATCCTGTAAAGGGTCACAGGAGCCCTGGAGCCGATGCCTAGAGACTTGGGGCACATGGTTGGGTTGGGTTCACTCTGGACAGGGTACCAATCCGTCGCAGGCCACACAAGCACACACAAACTTATAAACTACCGGCAATTTGGGAACACCAAATTTGGGAATACCTGGGGAGGAAACCCACCAAGCACAGGGAGAAGATGCAAACTCCATGCACTCAGACTCAAACGCTCCACCCTGGAGGTGTGAGGCCATAATATAAGAATATATCATATGTATATCATATAATGATATATGAGTAAACATAATCCACAGAACATGCATCGACTGCTTTGTCCTTCAGGTATTAATGCCAACATTACACACTAGAAAAGAATGAACGTCTCTACCTTAGATGACGCGATCACTACAAAGGCGCCAGTCAGATTTCCATGTCCGCCATGTTGGCTTCAGTCATAGCTATTAACCATAAATCCCTGTTCTAGTACTAAATGCCTTAGTGTATGTATATAATATACAATATTGCTCTATAAACTTCTTTCTCAGTACCAAAATCTTGTCTAGTACAACAATGCTGTATTTAAGTATAGAATGAGTACACAAAGTTGGTGTCTTTGGTATTTGTATTCTGTCCGAAAGACTTTTCGCTCCTAAAGCACAAATGAGGTATGTTTTTTTAACTAAACCCACTGCTAACCGACAGATCTGCTGCTCTTTCTATGGTGATGTTGACAGAAGCAAATTTAAGCAGCTAATAAATTCTCCATGTTTCCCTACTTGATGCACGACATAATTGAGGCTGATATTTTCCTAATGAATTATTTATGACGGTTTGTCAGTTGGGAGCTGACAGCTCAGGAGGGGATGAGGAACACTGAGAACCATTGCTTTCATGTTGTGTTTTTTTTTTTTTTTTTTTTTAGAAGGGAACTCTAAAGGCTAATATTGTAAGACAGCATTGTCATGGTGAAAGACACGCAGGGTTTGACATTTCCCATCTGACATTTCAGGACGCAATTTCTTTAAACCCCTTCCGAACCTTATTTTATGTTGTTTTAATGAGATGTGCTTCTTGGCTCATAAATAACTGTTTGGTAGAAGAACATGACATTTTGCAGCCGCGTTGCAGAGATATTCAGTTGCATCATTTTGGACTTTACAGTGTATTGATTACATAATCTCCCTGTTTGTTTGGTGTGTTTTCTTTTGGTTGGAGGGTGTGGCTAAGTCTGCACTGTACAGACATGGTCTTATTATTAACAACAATCGTTATTATGACTCAGTAAATATTGTGACTCATACTGTTTAAGTGTGCAATCGAAGCAAGGATGAATTTACCAGAGGTGTAACATTGTAAGCTGCAGTCAGTGGACACTTTGGACTAGAGGAGGAATGAAAGGATGGACTGAAGACAAGACTAGGAAATGGATAAAGGAAAAGGTTTCAGCATGGACTAAGGGATGTAAAATTAAAGGACTTACAGGCAGCACTGAATGATGGACATGGGGATAGACTAGATGAAGGAACTGTGGAATACGCTTAAGAAAGGAATATGGGATAAAAATAGAAGATGAACAAAGGGATTGATTAGAGGTGGGATCTAAAGAATACACTAGGGGATTTACTAGTCAATAAACTCTAGTCAACTAGAATTGACTTAAGAAGAAATTGTCTAGAGGATGGTCCAGAGAATGCACTAGAAGTAGGTCTAGGGAGTGGACTACTAGAAGGGATGAATAATGGACCAGATGAGGGACAGGGAAATGGACTAGAGAAATGACTATAGAAGGAAGTAGGAATACGATGTAAGGAGGGACTGGGGTAATGGACTTTAGAGGAGGACTAGGAAATGGATTTTGGGAAGGATTACATAATGGACTAGTGGGGCTCTGGATGCAGTGCCGGTCCCAAGCACAAGATAAAATGGGAGGGTTGCATCATGAAGGGCATCCGGTGTAAAACCTGTGCCAAGTTGTTGTGCAAATCGGATGGACCGCTGTGGCGACACGAGCAGCCAAATGACTAACAACAGCAACATAATGGACTAGTGGAGAGACTTTACAATAGAAAAGAGGTGGGGCTGTGGAATTGACAATAAGAGGGACTGGAGAACGGAGTGGAGGTGCAGCTGGACTAGAGGATGGACAAGGGCGTTGAAAAAATAGGAAAAGGAACTTAAGTCAGGACTAGAATATGGCTTTTAGGGAAGACTAAAGGATTAACTAGAGGACGTACAGTAAGTAAAGCTGGCCTAAAGGATGGACTTGAGGAGGGACTAGTGGACAGAAGAAGGAAATGTCTGGCTGATGGATTCAGAAAGGGGTAAAAATATCATGTATGTGATGGTCTAAATAGACGTTTAAACAGAGGATGAACTAATGAGTAGTAGCAGAAAAGCAAGATGGTGGGTTTAAGAATGGCCGAGGGACTATGGGCCATAAACACCATGCTCCCTTCATCTCAAAGAAATACAGAACCAGGTTCAAAAACATAATAATCAAAAGTATTCACTTTCAAAGCCAAAAAAGAAACCTGGTCTTATTCTATCTGCTGCAAAATGTCACTCATGTTGCTGTTATGAGCTTAGTTTCAGTTGATAAAGGCCGGGTCTGCTTGGAAACAAATCCTGTAATACATCCTCGTTTTTAGCTTTTCCTGTGGCTTCTGGTCAGTGATCCTGTGGGTGTAGATGCTGGAGGACCAGGCCATTCACTCAATAATCATCTCACACTTCTCTGGTGCACTCTGGGTCATGGAAAATACCATGAATACCATCAGCGCTACTCTTCTGAAAATGTCATGCTGTTCCTATGGGAGGGACGTGGTGGTAGCTTTTGTGCATCGTGCCATCACATCATAAAGAGGTGCACATGGTAGACCTTTTCCTGTATTCGACTTTCAGACAGGGCTTGTGTGTATTCCTAGAGATCTCCTGTACCACCATGATCAGCCAAGCTTCAGGTACCACCCTGGAGAATTGGATGGAAATTACTGCTTGAGATACAGGCAGCTCTGCTGGAGGAGGTTCAGCGTGTTGGAATGTTGGTTTAATTGGTTGGTAAAGTGGTTAGCGAACCTTCCTCTGACAGCAAAGCGACAGCACCGAATAGGACTGTGACAAGGCTAGGTTAGCGCTAATGAACCTGCAGAAGCGTGGTAGAACGGGGAACCCTTTTGAAGAAGCAGTCCTGTAAGCTGTTTGTTTAAAAGATTCATTAATGTCAGGGAGTTTCTGAAATAACTGAGTGCTTAAGCAGTTAATTGGATGGTGGAGCATGTTGGTAAATATTTTTAGTTCATCTAGATTTAAATCCTTCCCAGATGTTAGCTTGCAGGAAAAATAACGGTTGCACATTTAATTGCACAGATGGGAGAGCTTGAGCTTCATCTCACCTGGATTTCACTTCATCTCACCTAAGATAGTTTCCCTTTCCATTCTCTCTCTCTCTCTCTGTCTTACTTTCAGGCGAAGGATTCTGTAATTACCCATGTTCACATTGACAGGAGTGCTAATCTGCAGAAATCATCTTTCTTTCCCTTCTTGCTCTTTCATCATCTCTGCTCACTGATGGGTTTCCATTTCCAAAACATGCATTTCACGATCACTTTGATGAAATTAATCAAGAGAAGATTTTCTCAAACGCTACAACTCAACAAAAGGATCTCAATGAAGAATAGGGTTAAGGCGCGTTATTACATCATAATATGTGAAATCCAATCATGTATCAATATGTAAATGAATGACTAGCGCAACACAATGATGATTTTTCTTGTTTGTTTGTTTTCAATAGCTCGGTCATGCACTTTATTATTCAATATATTAAACATTTGACGTTTTTTTCTGCCCCAGTTTTGAGTGACTTTAATCAGCTTCATGCGCTGACCGTGACTAAACGCGCTCATTAGGCTAATTGCACAGTCACCCCCTGATTTTGCTCCAGTTTTCAGTTCACGCTGTTAATAAATGCTATGGAGAGCACTTCTGCTGATCTGCTGCTTAATCACCATGCCTTCTTTTAATACTGTATGTGAAATCTCATTAATCAGATCTCAGTCTGAACTCGTACATCAATGTCATTTATCATCACTGGGTTCTTCTCGCGAACCTATTATTAAACAGATCTGTAGCAGACAAAAAATATCACAATTCCATCACGCTTAAGCTGTTTATCATGAATGATCCTCCCGTCAGTATCGAGCATTAATACAGTATGACAGAAAGAGGGTGAGTGCATGAAACCATGAGCATGTATTTCTATTTCTCAATCACTTGCATGCAGGCGGCTCGTGGTATAGTGCTTAGCACAGTGGACTCGCACCAGGGTCCGGGTTCGATCCCTGTCTCGGGGTCTGTGTGCATGCAGTTTGCATGTTCTCCCCATGCTGGGTGGGTTTCCAATGTGCTCGTGTATCATGTGTGGAAGGAGTCTCCAGTGTCAGCAATCAGAGGTAACTTACTGGATTCTCACTTGATCTTGGTTAGTTTACTGCACTGCCACAACACGCACAGGGTTTATTTCACTGGATAAATCTGTAATTTAGCAGATGATGTGTAACTGGGATGCACTGAAGGTATCATGCAATCTTTTAATCCTAATTAATTACAGTGCTGACGAGAACCACACATACACAAACACGGCATGCACACTCTGTACACACTCTGTACACACTCTGTACACACTCTGTACACTACACCTACCTACAGAACAGCTGTTGCCATGTCAACGGTGAGAAAACAAGTTTCCATGGGGAAGAAAAGTGAGATAAGGTGTGTGTGTGTGTGTGTGTGTGTGTGTGTGTGTGTGTGTGTGTGTGTGTGTGTGTGTGTGTGTGTGTTGTCTTGTCCATCATGCATAACCTTGGCTGGTACACTATAAAGCACTTTGTTCTGAATCAGTAAATATTTATTCTAATTGGTAAACAAGCACTGCACTAACACCTGGCCCTGGTGGTTTTAACAAGTAGCTCCAGCTCTCATTTCAGCACTCAATGATCTCATCTACAGTCAGCTCGTTAGATAAACATCTGTCACATCTGGACACGGGGTTGTTGTCGTTCTGGAGCAGGTACGTGGACACGAGTCGTCTACAGATGATCATCTACTGAGCACACTGAGAGACGAGCAGAGTTAAACATCATCACTTTACATGCGCTCACCTCGAAACAGAGAGAGAGAGAGAGAGAGAGAGAGAGAGAAGGGAGGGGGACAAATGGAAATGGAAAATCTTAGACTACGACAAAGTGACAGAGATGTTGGAAAAGGGAGAATGAGATGAAAAGCAATGGATAGGAAGACTGAAAAGGACACGTAGAGTGACAGAGAGACAAAGGGGGAAGAAAACAGAAAAGGACACGTAGAGGGACAGAGAGACAAAGGGGGAAGAAGACAGAAAAGGACACATAGAGGGACGGAGAGAGAGACAAAGGAAGAGGAAGACAGAAAAGGACACAGAGGGACAGAGAGAGACAGAGAGAGAGGAAGACGGAAAAGGACACGTAGAGGGACAGAGAGAGAGACAAAGGGAGAGGAAGACAGAAAAGGACACAGAGGGACAGAGAGAGACAAAGGGAGAGGAAGACAGAAAAGGACACATAGAGGGACAGAGAGGCAAAGGGAGAGGAAGACAGAAAATGAAATGTAGAGGGACAGAGAGACAAAGGGGGAGAAAGACAGAAAAGGACACGTAGAGGAACAGAGAGACAAAGGGAGTGGAAAACAGAAAAGGAAATGTAGAGGGACAGAGAGACAAAGGGGGAGGAAGACAGAAAAGGACGTGTAGAGGGACAGAGAGAGAGAGACAAAGGGAGAGGAAGACAGAAAAGGAAACATAGAGGGACAGAGAGACAAAGGGAGAGGAAGACAGAAAAGGAAACATAGAGGGACAGAGAGACAAAGGGGGAGGAAGACAAAAAAGGACACGTAGAGGGACAGAGAGACAAAGGGGGAGAAAGACAGAAAAGGACACATAGACGGACAGAGAGACAAAGGGAGAGGAAGACAGAAAAGGAAACGTAGAGGGACAGAGAGACAAAGGGAGAGGAAGACAGAAAAGGAAATGTAGAGGGACAGAGAGACAAAGGGAGAGGAAGACAGAAAAGTAAATGTAGAGGGACATAGAGACAAAGGGGGAGAAAGACAGAAAAGGACACGTAGAGGGACAGAGAGACAAAGGGAAAGGAAGGCAGAAAAGGACATGTACAGGGACAGAGAGACAAAGGGGGAGAAAGACAGAAAAGGACACGTAGAGGGACAGAGAGACAAAGGGAGAGGAAGACAGAAAAGGAAACATAGAGGGACAGAGAGAGAGACAAAAGGGGAGGAAGACAGAAAAGGACATGTAGAGGGACAGAGAGACAAAGGAAGATGGGGACAAAAGATGGACAGAAACGATAGACAGTGAGAGAACATTTTACATATTAATAAAGGATTTGTGAGTCCAACACAGTGAATAGTTACACATGCAATTCTCTATCTGGCCGATTCTTTTGTGTATGTAACAGCTGACTGGGACAGGTCCTCCATCACGGTTTGGATTAGATTACATTGGATTAGCTGGCTTACTGACTTACTGAATATCGATTACATAATTTGTAAATTAAAAATTGTAATTAAGGTTATCATTTGAGTTGCACTGCTTTAATTTTGCTGCACTTGTATCATGGCAATAAAGAATCTTGAGTACACAGTACAGTACACTGTGCATGTCAGGTAGACTGGATCTGCTATTGTAACGATGCATTTGAATTGCTGTTTATTATAAACCCATTTTGTAGGGAAATCATGTTGATCATGTGACCAGCATGCTCTAGGTACAGTATATTTGCGATTCCCTGGTTGTGCTCAGTGTGACCTCTGTTGATCAAGCAGTGCAACTGCGAACACTATTCAAATAGCTGTTATGCAGCTGTTTTAACTCACCACACAGGTCGTGGTGGCGGTGCCTGAGCATGGGGGTAGTAATTCTTGATGAACTCATCAAAGAAGATGGAACGCTGAACAGATATCTGGAGATGGAGATCAGCAGGAATGCCGGGAGCCAAGAGCAGAGTTGTAGCCTGTCGTGGGAGTCAGTGTTCTGAAAGGGTTTGAATCTGCAGGAGCTGTGAGGATGAGCACACAGCCCAAGAAACACACAACATACAACATAACTGCTGGTCTAAACCATTGCTTCCGGTATCTCAGCACCTACTGCTACTACAACAAGAAGAGGTACGGTGGCATAATGGTTACCACTGTGGCCTTGAAACTCCCGGGTTGAGGGTTCAATTCCTGCCTCTTATCTCTGTGTGTGTGGAGTTTGCATGTTCTGTCTGTCTCTGGTGCGTTTCCTCCATGTTCTCTTATTGTATCCATCCAAAGAAGGCTAATCCCCAAATTTCCCGTAGTCGGTAGTACCCCACCTCGTGCCTCCCACAACCCTGTACAGGACAAGTGCTATAGAGAATGAGTGAATGAATGAATAATAAGAATTAGTAGTAGTCAGTATTAGTAGCAGTATATGGAATCTGAAGGCTGACTTGACTGGTGTGTTGCTGGAGTTTGAATCATCTGGAGTTATAGTTAGACACATGGTTTTGTTACTGTCTCCATTTTATTAATACACAATATGGACAGAAGTATTAAGCCAAACCTGTTCTTTGTTGAATTCAGTTGTTTCAATCAATCAATCCATCCATCCCCTTATCCCCAGTGAAGCGCAATCTTGTTTAATGCTTCAACATACCAAGACATCTTGGACAATGCTAGGCTTCTCTGCAACTTTGTAGCAACAGTTTGTTGAAGACCCTGTTCTATTCCAACATGCCTGTGTCCCGGTGCACAAAGCAGGGACTATAAGGACACGGTTTGATGAGTTCGGTGTGGAAGAACTCGAGCGGCCCGAACACAGAGCCCTGTGACCTCAACCCCATCGAGCACCTTTGATGAACTGGAACAGAGATTGTGAGCCGGACCTTCTCGTCCAACATCAGTGCCTGAGCTCATAAATGTTCTACAGCATGAACGGGCGCGGAAAAACTCCAAAATCATGTGGATGGCCTTCCGAGAAGAGTGACTGGAAAAGGAAGACCAACTCCATGCAGCGAAGTATTGAAGTATATGTATTTGGAAACAATGTCATTGCAGGTTTGGGCAAAATACTTTTGCCTACATAGTGGATTCAAATATACTGTATGTATATATATGATGTAGTTATGTAGTAAAGTCATGGTAAAGCAGCGCTCCAGTTCCTGCTCGGTTCTCCGCTCCTCAGCCCTCAGGTGGAGTGTGAGATTGATCACACCTGCTCCAGGAGCTTTCGCACTACACTTCTCTCCCTCACTCGTACATTTTGTAGTTGGTACTTCGCAGTTACACACACTTACCTAAAAGCATCACCTTCTCTTTCCTGTTAGGTCAGGAACGAAGTGCGCAAGCAAAACAGGTATTTTGTATAAAGGTTTAGCAGGGACATGCTTCTTAAACAGCATGGCAAACTAATGCCATCTGAGTAAAGCTCTAATCTCAACATGAGGCCAGCTCCTGCTGAACCGCCGGAAAGAAGCGAGAGAGAAGAGAAAAGATGAGAGTGAACTGAGTGGAGTGTGTCAGAAGAGTGAGAAAAAAGTGTTTAATGAGAGAGAGAGAGAGAGAGAGAGAGAGAGAGGCGGTAATGAGATCCTGAGGGAAAGCAGACATGACTGATGTAGAAGACCAGTCAGAATCTAACACACTTCCTGTGGAGACACACACACACACACTCATCTTCATACAGGATCGATGCTGATGCACAGACGTTCCCTTCATACACACTTCTGTTCTTCTGATGCTCTTTAACTCTCTCTCTCTCTCTCTCTCTCTTTTATTTCTCTTACATTTTTGTTCTTTCCATCTTTCTGCCTCATCTTCATCTTTCTTTCTTTTCTTCATTATATTTCTCGCTTCCTCTCGCGTTTGGTCCGTCATCTCTCCCTCGTCCTTTATCCTCCCTTTCTCTTCTTCATACTCTCAGTTTTTCAGTTAATTTGTTTTACGTTTGATCTGATTCGGGTTAACACATCCCTCCAGCATACTTCAGCCCTTCACTTTTCATGTTTCATTATCTCTCTCTCTCTCTCTCTCTCTCTCTCTCTTTTCTTTCTGTCTCGTGTTTTTTCGCCAAACGCCTTCTACTTTATTTTTTCTGCTTCATTCTTTTCCACCTCCCTCTTAAACTTCTTTTTTTACTCCTTCTCTTTCACTCCTTTCTTGTGTTTTTTCACTATCATAACTTTCATCTCCTCCTCCTCTTTACTTTCTCTCTCAAATAGGATTATGTGTGTTTTTTTTTGTTTGTTTGTTTTTTTTTTTGCAGATTTGAACTGAATTTAATTTAGCAGATTAAAGATTCATTTAGGAGAGTGAATCAGTCACAGGGTGTAGCGCTGTGATGACAGGAGCTTTTTAAACACACACACACACACACACACACACACACACACACACACAGACCGTATACAGTGTTGGTTGCTAGGTAACAAGTGCTTATTGACCTGAGGAGGATTTCAGATACAGTGTTGTAAAATAAGAGCTCATTCTGTTTCCAGTAAAATAACTCACACCTCAGTTCAGGTTTCTGACTTGTATGAGGGCTTCAACACCTTCCTTATCATTTCATCAACAACCTGCTGCCATCTATACATCTATCCCTCCATCCATCTGTTCATCCATTCATTCATCCAACCATATATCTACTCATATATCCATCCATACATCTAATCATGTTACCACCTGTCCATCTACTCATACAGTACAGACCAAAAGTTTGGACACACCTTCTCATTCAAAGAGTTTGAATTTGTATTATGGCAAGAAAACGAGTTTCCATCATTACTTTAAGAAATGAAGGTCAGTCATTTCCAAAATTGGGAAAACTTTGAAAGTGTCCCCAGCTGCAGTCACAAAACCCATCAAGCGCTACAAAGAAACTGGCTGACATGCGGACCGGCCCAGGAAAGGAAGACCGAGAGTCGCCTCTGCTGCGGAGGATAAGTTCATCCGAGTCACCAGCCTCAGAAATCGCAGGTTAACAGCAGCTCAGATCAGAGAGCAGGTCAATGGCACACAGAGTTCTAGCAGCAGACACGTCTCTAGAACAACTGTTAAGAGGAGACTGTGTGAATCAGGCCTTCATGGTAGAAGATCTGCTAGGAAACCACTGCTAAGGACAGGCAACAAGCAGAAGAGACGCGTTTGGGCTAAAGAACACAAGAAAGAACACAAGAAAGAAAACTCGCTGAATGAGGAGGGGTGTCCAAACTTTTGCTCTGTACTGTATATCCATCCATCCTTCCATCCATTTACTTATAGTACCACCAATCCATCCATTCATCTACTCATATATCCATCCATCTAATCATCCATCCATCCATTTATACATCCATCCTTCCATCAATTTATCTACTCATATATCCATCCATCCATCTAACCATGTTACTGTATGATGCTGTATGATACTGTTACTGTACCATCCATTCATCCATCTAATCATGTTACCATCCATCCATCTATCTACTCATATATCCATCCATCCATCCATCTAATCATGTTACCGTCCATCTACTCATAGTACCACACATCCATCCATAAATCTAACCATGTTAGTGTACAATATTATTACTGTACCATCCATCCATCCATTCATTCATCTACTCATATATCCATCCATCAATTTATCTACTCCATCCATCCATCCATCCATCCATCCATCTACTTGTCTATCTAATCATTCATCACATGCATCTATCCATTCATACATCTACTGTACTTTTATATCAGTTCATCTACTCCTATATCCATCTGTCCATCCAACTATTTATTTCTTCACCTCTCCATACATTGTACCATCTACTTATTTATCCATCCATCTGTCTATCTACCCATCAATCCATCTACTCATATATCAGAATATTTATCTACTTCATCTACTATTAATCCACCCCTTCCATCCACTCATCCATCTCCCTGTTCCATTTGTACCACCTGTTCATTCAGCCATCCTCTCGTGCATTCATGCATATTCTCATTCATTTTCCAATCCATCTACATGTTCATCCACCCATCTTCTCACCAATCCCTCTACTCCCACATCCATATATCAACTCCTTGTATACCCATGCATCCAGCATTTACTTATCCATCCTTCTGTTTATCCAACTATCCACCCATTCATCCATCTACTCATCGCTCAAGCTACTCAAACAATAACATTCATTTACTCATATATCCATCTATCCACCCAACTATCCACTCATCCATTAGTCTATCAATCCGTCCACCCACCCATCCATTTGTTCATTGATTCATCTTTCAGTTATCGGTTCCCAGCTCAAGTTTCATCTCTACCATAATTTCTAGTCTTTCTTCATCTCCATCTCCACCTCCATGTTCACTGCTCTCTACACCTACATTTTCATTTCCATCTCCCACTTGTTCACCTCCATATACAACTCTGTCTCCATCTTCAAGTCCATCCTCAATCTAAATCTTTATCTTCACCTCCACCCTGTTTTTTTTTTTATGATCATGGGGTCTAATAACAGTATTAAATTATGATGAGCTAAGGTGTGTTCATTGTCTATTAGAAGTTTCTTTAGTTTAGCACTAGAGGAACAAAACTAATCTAGCTGTAACTGAATGCTGGATGTTAGTGTATAAAGAGTGTAAACTACAAACTGTGATGTTAAAGATGGATTTGGAGCAAAAATCTGGTAATAATGTGAATGATGAACAGAAGTTTAACATTAAATTTAATCCTTTGAATTTACAAGTTTTATTGAAACATAAAGAAGGAAATTGAAAAGAAAAAGAAAAGTTACAGCATACTGTATGCAAAAGCAAGGAGGCTTAGGGCACGAGGCAGGGTACACACTGGACAGGGTGCCAATCGCAAAGGCTTTAAATGTATTAAAATTTTTAAAAAGTAAATATGTTTACCATTCTTGCATTATTTTACATAAAGACACTGAGGCTCAGACTAAAATCTCTTTAACGCTAAATCTGATCAACACTAAACACTAGTTACACAGAACAGATTTTTAAAAAATCAAAAGACTGGATCAGGAAAGCACTGATCTTTTTTTTTTTCTTTACCCTAATACTTAAGTGCATGTCTTGAGCTGTTAATCTGATCATGTTCTTCCACACACACACACACACACACACACACACACACACACACTAAGTGAGTGATTAACCAAATCCACTAAATCCCCTGGAGTCATTACAGTTTGTTCAAAGTCCAACATATGCACACAGAATATTTCTGTGTGTATCTGTCAGAGTGTGTGTGTGTGTGTGTGTGTGTGTGTGTGTGTGTGTGAGAGAGAGAGAGAGAGAGTCATGTCGTCCCTGGCTGTGTTCCTGAGCCATGTTCCTGGCTGGTTCTTGTGTGTTGGAGTTTTCGTACCCGTCAGTCTTCTGCTCCTGCTGCTGACGCGCTTCCTGAAAATGAACCTAGACAAAGGTGCCAAAACTTTTACTTTATTGTAACATAGTACATCTTTATTTTGCTCTGTGTTTGTTGCATGTGTGTGTATATATTTCTATATACTGTATAACAATTCTATATACAATTCTATCTACTGTACTGTTCTATCTAAATTTCCATACCATTCCATCTGTTCTCTGTACAGTATCTATACTGTACTACACTATGTTTCTATGCTATGCTATTCTATACTGTACTTTATTATGTGACAATACAATCCACTAAAGTTATGACTCAGTCTAGGTTAGGCTGCAACATACCAAAAAGTAGAGTTCTTAATTGAGAGTGCATTTGTTTATTTTGGACCAACAGTGCCTAATTTCCCTAAGAGTGGTTGTGAGCTTTGGAAGCCAAGAACATGAAAAATAATAAAGAAAACACTCTGTACCTAAACTTAATTTGACCAAACAGAATGAAAGAAATAAAAAATGCAGCTCTCTTTTATTTCTTCCTAGCTAACCACAAAAAGAGAAAAGGCATTTAAAACAAATTGCACTGACCTTCAACCAACCGCTATTTACAAGTTATTTACGATATATCTATAATAGAACCGTGGCCCAAATTATAAGAGTAAATTACAAACGAAGCCATAAAGAAATCAATAGGTCATACGCAACAAGGATGCGGATCTACACCAACGGAGACAGATGGCACTAAGCAGAATGCCACTATACTACAATATACTACACCATACTACACTGTACTGTACTGTACTGCTGTATACCCTGGTGTTCTACATTATACTGTATTAATGATACAGTACTATACAGAGCCATGCAGTTTCCACACAATGTAGTATACTATCTCAGATCCTGACCATAATAGAATGACACTGAGTATATTTTTGTACCTGTTTCATCACCTGCCTAATACACAGTGTGAATTTAGTAAGAATCTGAAAATTAGTATTTTTGTCCAATAAAGTGGTGAGGGGTTAGTTAGCCTTTGTGTTTTTACAGGCAAAAATATTAGCATTTTCAAATTTTCCTCAAAATTCATGCCTTGAATTTGAGAGGGCAATAATAAGGCAGTAGTGCACTTAGTTTAGTCCTGTCATGTTCTAGAGCTGAGATCCCTATAATATTTTTAGTATATTATACTCATACAAAATATACAGGTTTGGAATGAACAAAGAAAAATATGTTAATGTTATACTACACTAACGAGCATAATTCGTTCCAGAAGCGTGCTCGTATATCAAAACACTCTTCAACATTTCCCGTGAGAAATAATAAAAACTAAAAAATAAATATGTAAAAATAAATAATGCAAAATATAAATGGAAAATAAAACCAATTAACCTGCAATTTACCTTTGAAAAAAGTAAAAATAAATCCCGACAGAGAAGTGTGTGAAGATGAGAAGAGGAGGGGAAGGGCACAGTGTCTAATGGCGCGCGCACACACACACACGCACAAACAGTGCAGGCTAAGAGAGAAAGAGACAATTACCCACAATTCCTCAGCGCACAAGAGAAAAAAACCATTGGCTCAGTTGATCATGTGACACTCGGCGTCAAAACAAGAAGCGAATGCGTGCCACATGATACTCGTACACCAAGACCTGCTCGTTTTTCTGCTCTTCTTGCAGAATGCTCATAAATCGGGTTACTCGCAATCCGAGGTTCCACTGTACTGTACTGTACTGAACTGATACTATACTTATACTGTGCAATACTGTACACTACATAAACTATACTATGGTATGCTATGCTATACTATACTTATACTGTACTACACTATACTCATACCATACTATGATATATTATGGTGTGATATAATTATACTGTGCTATGTTATACTAAGCTATACTTGTACTGCACTGTACTACACTGTACTACACTATACTATACTATACTATGTTATGCTATACTATAATGCACAGTTTTGCACTGCACTATACTATACTATAATGTGCAATAATGCACCGTTATATACTGTACTATAGTATGCTCTAATGTTCTTCAATATACTAAAGTATTCTGTGTTGTACAATACAGCACTATACAGTGCTATGATGTGGTATTATATTGTATCTATATCTCAAATTTAAGGCCTGATAGGATGAATCTAAGTGCACAGTGTGAATTTGGTGAGAATCCGATGATGTCATTTTTCTCTCCAAATGGTAAGGGGTTAGCCTTTGTGTTTTTAGATTTTTGTGAAAATTGCATTGTGCATTAGAGAGGTCAGGACTGACACTCCAGTGCACTTAGTTTTGTCCCAGGTTGCTCCAAAGCTAAATTGCTGAGGTTAGTATTTCCACTGTACTATACTCAGATCAAATATACAGGGAGGGACACTTCAGTTTAAAGCAAAATCCGACAAAAAATACAACTGACACTTTTCATTTGGTAATACAGTTTAACATTACTAATAGTTTATTAAACTGCAACCATGATCTGAAAGGTAAGATACAAAAAAATGTTTTTAATTGACACAGTGGTAACATCTTACATTCACAAATGGGTTAGTGGATGAGTGAGTGATTTATGTGATTTATTATAGTAAATGATAAAAATGCTTAAAAAAATTACCTATGCAATCTATTAAAAACCATAGTACTGTATACTAAGCAGATTTTGTATTAATTATACTATAATACTATATACATCTCAAATTGTAAGAATGATAGAATGAAACTAAGTGCAGTCCTGTGCTAGTCTTCATCTCCTTAATGCACACATAGAAAATCTAAGAAAATTGAATTTTCACCGTTAAATATGGTAATCCTTTGGGGTGAAAGAAATCTGTGTTTTCTGATTATCACCAAATTTATATTATATGTTACAGAGGCACTTAGTTTTCTTTTCCAGAATAATGCAATCATTATAATATACATGTTTGTGTTTAAGGTTGCATTTAAATTCAGCTATATACTATAATATACTATACTATACTATACTATATTACACTACACAATATTATGCTGTACTATAATGCACTATACTCCACATTGCTACACTATGCTATACTGTACTATTCGATAATACACCATACTATACTACAGTGTACTGTACTGTCCTATATTATGCTATGTGCTAGGTTGTGCTATTCTGTAGTGTACTATATCCCAGATTTGAAGCATGATAGAAAGAAAACCGTGTTTGTGTTTGTGTTAGTCTGCACTCAGTTATGCACAATGTGAAGTTGGTGGAAATCTGAGGACATCAAAATTCTCACCCCCCAAAAATGGTAAGGAGGTTAGTTAGCCTTTGTCTTTTTAGGGTTAAAAGAAAAACAGCGTTTTCTGATTATCAACCAATTCATACAGTAGCATATGCATTACAGAGGTTAAATCTAACAGTAGTTCATTTCATCATGTTGTGCTACAGAGTTTAGATCTGAGCCTCTCATTTCCAGAATATTACAAAATATGATGTACAGGTTTGGGTTAGGGATGTTCAATTTCAACTATACTATACTATATTCTACTATACAGTTCTATGTACTATACTACACAGTACAATGCAATATGTTACAAGATACTATATTATATTATACAATTCTATACTATACTATACTATACTATACTATACTATACTATACTATACTATACTATACCTTGGTATTCTATTCTATGCTGTACTGTACAGTCGCGGCCAAAAGTTTTCACAAAGTTTGCTGCTAAACCGCTTTTAGATCTTTGTTTCAGTTGTTTCTGTGATATACTGAAATATAATTACAAGCACTTCATACGTTTCAAAGGCTTTTATGGACAATTCCATGACATTTATGCAGAGAGTCAGTATTTGCAGTGTTGGGCTTCTTTTTCAGGACCTCTGCAATTCGACTGCGCTGCTCTCAATCAACTTCTGGGCCAAATCCTGACTGATAGCAGCCCATTCTTTCATAATCACTTCTTGGAGTTTGTCAGAATTAGTGGGTTTTTGTTTGTCCACCTGCTTGAGGATCGACCACAAGTTCTCAATGGGATTAAGATCTGGGGAGTTTCCAGGCCATGGACCCAAAATTTCAACGTTTTGGTCCCCGAGCCACTTAGTTCTCACTTTTGCCTTATGGCTCGGTGCTCCATCATGCTGGAACTGTTTCATCATTGTTCTGGATTGTTGGAAGACGTTGCTCTTGGAGGGTGTTTTGGTACCATTCTTTATTCATGGCTGTGTTTTTGGGCAGCATTGTGAGTGAGCCCACTGCCTTGAATGAGAAGCAGCTCCACACATGAATGGTCTCAGGATGCTTTACTGTTGGCATGACACAGGACTGATGGTAGCGTCACCTTTTCTTCTCCGGACAAGCCTTTTTCCAGATGCCCCAAACAATGGGAAAGAGGCTTCATCCGAGAATATGACTTTGCCCCAGTCCTCAGCAGTCCATTCGCCAGACTTTTTGCAGAAGATCAATCTGTCCCTGATGTTTTTTTTGGAGAGAAGGTGCTTCTTGCTGCCCTTCTTGACACCAGGCCATCTTCCAAAAGTCTTGTGCGTGCAGATGCTCTCACACCTGCCTGCTGCTATTCCTGAGCAGCTCTGCACTGGTGGCCCTCCGATCCCGCAGCTGAAGCCTCTTTAGGAGACGATCCTGCGCTTGCTGGACTTTCTTGGACGCCCTGAAGCTTCTTAATAAGAATTGAACCTCTTTCCTTGAAGTTCTTGATGATCCTATAAATTGTTGATTTAGGTGCATCTTAGTAGCCACAATATCTTTGCCTGTGAAGCCATTTTTATGCAACGCAATGATGGCTGCAGGCGTTTCTTTGCAGGTCACCAGGGTTAACAATGAAAGAACAATGATTTCAAGCATCAGCCTCCTTTTAACATGTCACGTCTGCCATTCTAACCCAATCAGCCTGACATGATGATCTCCAGCCTTGTGCTCGTCAACATTCTCACCTGAGTTAACAAGACGATTACTGAAATGATCTCAGCAGGTCCTTTAATGACAGCAATGAAATGCAGGGGAAAGTTTTTTGTTCGGGTTTAAGTTCATTTTCATGGCAAAGAAGGACTATGCAGTTCATCTGATCTCTCTTCATAACATTCTGGAGTATATGCAAATTGCTATTATAGAAACTTAAGCAGCAACTTTTCCAATTTCCAATATTTATGTAATTCTCAAAACTTTTGGCCACGACTGTACATCCCCAAGACATACTGTACGACTGGCATTAGGAGCCCACAGAACATCACCAATCCAAAGTCTGTATGTTGAAGCTAATGAACTTCAGCGAAACCAGGATTCCCTAATAATAACAGACTCAAAATCATGTCTCCAAACATTAGAAAATCTAAAAACAGATCATCCACCAACAATCGTGGAAATCCTAACCAAGGTATCATTCTTAGAAGTCAATCATTTTAACATAGTTTTCTGTTGGATACCTGGACACTCAGGTAAAACTGCCAAAGAAGCGTCATCCAAAAAACAATCAAATGCTTTATACCCTTCACAGATTTAAAACCAATTTTAAATGCATACATCTAAAATAAATGGCGATCAGAATGCGACCGGTGCTTAAATCATAAACTATATGAAATAAACTGATGTTGGATCAAGACATACTGTACATTTCCTTTTAAAAATCACTGGGATCAAGTGACTTATACAAGACGCAGGATGGGACACTCAAAAGCTACACACACATTTTTACTGTCTAGAGAAAATCCACCACTATGTTCATCATTCAGAACCCAGCTGTCCATCAAACTTATTTGATTTGACTGTAACTCTTTTACTCCTTTAAGGGACTTGTTTTATTCTGTTGACACTTCTAAAAAAAAAAAAAAAAAAAAAAAGGTTTTAAACCAGTAAATCCAATTGTAGTTTTCAATTTCTTAGAAAAAATAAATCGTATCTAGTTTTAATATTGAATAACAAAAGAAAGAAGAAAGATATAGTATAGTACAGCAGGGGGCGGGGCTACACAGGAGTTTATGATGTCCTAAAATAAATGTCATACGTTTGGATCAATCAAACGTGCGATTACAGGACGACATGGTGTCTGGAAAGATCACATCGGATTCCTCAGAACCCGGATGCTAAGATGGCTAGTTGGTTAACTTCACTAGCTTTAATAATCAATCACGTTGCGGTTGTCAAGGTAACAGTGAACATGGCTCTGACCAACAGTGAATACAATATTAAATGAATTACAGATCGTGTAATAAAGAAGCTTTAAGGAACTAAATAAAAGGAGAAGTGTGTGTGTGTGTGTGTGTGTGTGTGTGTGTGTGTGTGTGTGTGTGTGTGTGTGTGAGGGACTCGGAGAAAAACAGGTCCATTTGTCTCAGTAATCAACTTCAATCGTTTCTCTTTGTGTCTCAGTGGAGGCGGAGTTGACTGAGGGCCGGGACCCAGGGGACACAGCACATCGACTCTGTTCCAATCAGCAACCGCGGTACAGACGCCGACGTGACAGCTGACTGACACACACACACACACACACACACACACACAATGATCTGGAGATTGACAGGAGCTAGGCTTTTGGAAAGTAGGACATAATTCAAGGTCCTCGAAAACAATGAGCTGAATGAGTAACACACACACACACACACACACACACACACACACACACAAGCATGTCCAACCATACTGTCAGGGAGACGTGAGCTGTTCTACGCAGACACACCAAGACCCAGTTCATTAATTAATAAACTCATTTACGCTGAAGCACTTTTGTATTCTGGATTCTGATTGGTCAGGAGGACGACTGATTATTTTCCTATGAAGTAATGCAGCTATGAATCTTATGTTAACATTAGTGCAGGTGTTCTAACCATGTCATCGTTTCTACCGAAGTGTGCACTTGTCGAAAGGTAAACTTTATGGAAGGAGTCTCCAGTGTCGGATGTAATGCTGCTACTAGGCTTCCCAAAATCTACACAGTAAAATTCTATGTTGTTCTGAAAGGAGGCTGGTGAGAAAGAGACTGTTTATAGCTGATATACATTATATATACTGACCATGTACATATTTAACAGAAGTGGAAACAGGAATTAACTTGTTGCATGGAAATGACATGCAGCTACATGTACTGATTGAAAAATAAACAAGTCCCGGTTTGACTTGAACACCCCTTGTATGTTGTTTATTTACTTTTTCCCCCCCCAGTATTTAATCAAATAAAATGTGCAGCAGGACGGTAAGAAATTAAATTTATTTTATCCTCATGCATTTAAATTCAGCAGCAATGAGACAGTG
The DNA here is from genome assembly GCA_011419295.1 of Clarias macrocephalus. Taxonomy (NCBI): domain Eukaryota; kingdom Metazoa; phylum Chordata; class Actinopteri; order Siluriformes; family Clariidae; genus Clarias; species Clarias macrocephalus. The sequence goes on from JAAGKR010001810.1 coordinate 108,328, forward strand.
TGTAAGAAAATGTCCGGAAGGATCCGTGTGCTGTAAGAACTTGGCTGCTCATTTAGTAACAGAAATAACAACTGGTTGGGAAAACCCCGCCCCCACTGACCACGCCCCTAAAGTTTAAACCTTGAAATCATCTTTTTTTTTATTTTTTAAAACAAACAAAAAACAAAACAGGAACAATGGTCCACACGTTGGACGGTTCGACTTGATGACGGTGTCAAAATGTTCCACATGCAGTAAAAACCGTCATTTGTATTTTGACGCATAATGATGAAGTACGAAATCCCTTTACTTGAGTTAAAGTAGAAATCCTGAGGTAAAATATTACTTTTTAACATACATTCCCACTTGAGTAAAAGTACAAAAGCAGTCGTCCTTCAAGTGTACTCAAGTTTCAAAAGTAAAACTCTCGGGAAGCTGAATCATAAGTGGACTTCTTTCTTCTTAGGTAGAAATGATTCTTTAGTCTAAGGTAAGTTGGTAAATTCCTCATATTCGAGTCGTGTTCAAGATCAAAGTAGTGTCCTTTATCACAGCTCTGGTTACATCATCACTGGTGCTGTAACTGTGGCGGGTCTTAACCTCCTTGGGCTGGTTAATTCTGCATCATATTCAGGAGGTGGAGCTTCAAATACCACAAAGTCCAAATGTAGTGAAGTATAAAGTACAGATATTTGTTGTATAACGTAGTGAAGTAAAAGTAAAACGTGTCCATTAATAAAACCACCCAAGTAAAAGTAAGAACAGTAATAAGGTTAATGTACTGAGTCTAATGAGTCGGGACACAACGATTAGAGAATAAACAAACTTTTATTTGAACAGTGTTACAACAAAGAGAGGACACAGGAAACGGCGAGAGGGTGGAGCCGCGGACACACACAAAAAAAAAACGGATAAAAACAAGCTGACAAGGAGGCGGAGAGATGAATGACCTCGAGATGTGGAGGAAGGAGAGAAAGTAGAGTAACAAGTTGTTGCTTTATTCTTTTTCAATTTTATCCTGTTGTAAAATTTGGATGTTGGAAAGTAGGTTTGTAATAAAACGTCTAAAAAAAAGGGGCGATGACGAGATCTGTTTCATCAGTACAAACATGATGGGGATTTTCATTTCTTTCTTTTAAAGGAAGAGTAAAATCTGTGTAGGAAAAGCGAAACACCTTGAGCTGCCCAGAGTTTTCAGGAAATCTTTTTTTTTTTTTTTGGTTGTTTTGTATCAGTTTTGTATAATTTTTCTGTATGGTTATTAATAATTCTCTCTTCTTTTTTTTTTAACTAACAGAGGTAGACAAAGTGCGCCTCCTTGTGGTGGAATGTGCAAGTGTGTGTTTCTGCATAGAGAAAGGATTGGCACTGCGAGTAAACTCACTCTGGTCCCTTACATGAGCGGGAGGTTTATCTGAAGCCCCGCCCACTTCTCCTAAACATGAAACCCCTCCCACTTAAAAACCAACGGTCCATAATTTGTGTGTGTGTGTGTGTGTGTGTGTGTGTGTGTAATACATGGATATAGCGAGAGAGTATTTAGTATAGAAGATAGATTCAATAAATTCATTGTAATGCTAAACTCTGATTTGGACTTGATAAACTTAACGAACAATGTTTTAAGGGGAAAGAAGTCAAGTAAAAATAATAAAAACAGTAATAAACGCTACAAAAAAAATGTTAGCTGAAGTGGTTGGGTTTTTTTCTTTTTTTAAACATCGATGAGCGTAGTATTGGCGTCATCCGCGCTCTCGTCCTGTGTGTGAGAGAGACGATGACTCGCCCGGAGAACGCAGGGAAAGAGCTCCGTCTGAAACGGAAGGACAGGTGAGACGCAGGAGTCAGGTCTGAAAATGAGAGAGAGACAGAGAGAGACACAGAGAGAGAGAGAGAGAGACACACAGTTGAGAGAGAGAGATAGAGAGAGAGAGAGACACAGAGAGAGAGAGAGAGAGAGAGAGAATAGGCTCAGTGGAACATCATCACTCGTTATTCTAAATCAAAAGAAAAATTTACAGAAGCTGCTCTCGTTAAAACACTTATGACACTCTGTTATCTGTCTGTCTGTCTGCCTCTCTCGTCTGTATCGGTCTCTCTGAGAGTTTCCATATCTCTGTCTGTCTAGATCTCTCACTTGTCTCTCACTCTCCCCCTCTGTGCTTGTCTCATTGTTTTTCTGTCTTTCGTTCTTCTCTCTGTCTCCCCGTCTTGTCTCTCCATTTCTCCATGCATATTTCGGACAGACAGATCAGTCTGATCATTTTGGTTTTTCTGATCTCTCTGTCTGAACAAGCAGATCAGACAGCGAGATCAAAAGAACCAAAATAATCTGACAACCTGACAGATTAGACAGTGATCAAGCTAACAACCAGACAGTGATCGGGCAGTTACAAGACAGACAGACAGACAGAAATCTGACATATTGTGTTGAAAAACAGACAGCGATCAGACAGACAAACAAAAATCAGACAGACGGTCAGCAGACCGACAGACAGACAGTCAGCAGACCGACAGACAGACAGTCAGCAGACCGACAGACAGACAGTCAGCAGACCGACAGACAGACAGTCAGCAGACCGACAGACAGACAGTCAGCAGACCGACAGACGGATCAGCAGACAGACAGACGGCGATCAGACAGACAGACAGACAGACAGACGGCGATCAGACAGACAGACAGACGGCGATCAGACAGACAGACAGACAGACAGACGGCGATCAGACAGACAGACAGACAGACGGCGATCAGACAGACAGACGGCGATCAGAGCTGTATCTGTGTCTCTCAGCAACGTGTATGAGTAACACTACCGTACAGGACAATCTGTTTGTGATCTGAAATAAGGAAGTTCTGGTTGCCATAGAAACCCCTCTCACCCACACCTTCACTCGTCCTCCTCGGCCAGCTCCGTCTCCTTGTGCACCACCACACGGGTCACCGACATGTCCGGGTGCTGCTCTTTGGCTTCCTTTATGGCCTGGGCTAAGGCCTGAGACACACACAAAAAAAGCATGAAAGAAAATGTCATGAAAATAATAAAGACTTTGAGCGTTTCGGCGTAATCATTTCCACTCGGAAGGAGCTGCTGCAGGGGAACCCTATCAGATGGAGCAGACGAACACCTGCCTCATCTCCACTCTAAGAGGAAGACAGGAAGTTATCCACGCTCTCGTGTCTTTCGTCTCGGAGTCTGATACGGTAATTATTTATCGAGGTCCTTCTCTATGAGGCTTTTACTTTTTCAATAAAAATAAAACACTCCTGTAGGATCTGCAGGGTGGAACCAGTTTCATACTGGTGTCAGTATCTAGGAAGTCCGTTTCTATGGAAACAGAGGTGTTTGTTACGGTGCTCTCTGACTCCCACGCGCTCACTCTACATCCTTAATGAGAGAGAGAGAGAGACAGAGAGAGAGAGAGACAGAGAGAGAGAGACACAAAGAGAAAGACAGAGACCGAGAGAGAGAGAGAGAGAGAGAGACACACAAAGAGAGAGACAGAGACCGAGAGAGAGACACAGAGAGAGACAGAGAGAGAGAGAGAGAGAGAGAGACACACACACACAAAGAGAGAGACAGAGACCGAGAGAGAGAGAGAGAGACAGAGAGAGACAGAGAGAGAGAGAGAAGAGACACAGAGAGAGAGAGACACACACACACACACACACACACACACACACGAGAGACACAGAGAGAGAGAGAGACACACACACACACACACACACACACACACACAGAGAGACACAGAGAGAGAGAGAGAGAGAGACACACACACACACACACACACACACACACACACACACACACACACACACACACACACACACACACAGAGAGAGAGGGGAACCAGGAGAGGGGAACCAGGAAACACGACTGACTTAGGCTAATCAGACCAATCTCAACAATCTGCTCTATAACATGCACACCTCCACACTGATGAGTCTGTGTGTGTGTGTGTGTGTGTGTGTGTGTGTGTGTGTGTGTGTGTGTGTGTGTTACAGTCTAATGCTGATGCCATCCCCAGCAACACAGGCATCTTGAAATAGGTGCACGGTTCAGTGTGTTGGAGAGAAAATAAACACTATTCCTGACCAGCGCTTCTCCAGCGCCTACAACGTTCGTCATAAACAGGAAGGTTCAAAAAGGAGGCGGGGCTTCCGTTCTGTTCCATCAGCCAATCAAACACAATTACCGTCAGATACATAACCGTCACTCTGGCTGGAGCTGATATCAGTAATTAGCTTAAAATAAAT
>JAAGKR010001811.1:0-112534 GCA_011419295.1 Clarias macrocephalus
ATGTGTTGACATACAGATTAAAAGTGCAACAATGTCAAAAATAATGTCGATGTTGTCATTCATCATGAATGCTCAAGTGTATCAATTTGTGTCCCCCTTTCACTCCCCTGCTGTTGATTTGCAAAGTATGCATTTCTGAAGGTAATGTTATATTAAATTCCCTGTAAGACAAGCTCGCGTTGATTAAGTCAATGCCTGTCGGTACTAGTAATTGGATAATTTAGTAATTAATGGATAATGCAGTTTTGCGCTGCCTCCTCCTATAACCTGGAGATGCCAGAGCAATGTGGGGGAAAAAAGAGTTTAGAGGCCCTGGACACAACTGAGGCCTTTTTGAAACACTTTATTTGTTTCTTTTATGTGTGGTACCAAGTTCAAGTTCAAGTAGGCTTTTTATTGTCATTTCAACCACATAGAGTTTAGGACACAGTGAAACAAAACAATTTTCATCCAGGACCAAGGTCCTACATGCAACATAAATTAACAACATAAGTGAACAAAAACGAACTAGCTAACTAAGCAACCTAATTAGCTAACTAGCTGGGACAAGACAGATTAATATTTTTAAGTTAACAGAAAACTAAGTTCTATCTAAAAATAAAAAGAGACAACATAATGTGCAAATGTGCAAACAAGAGTGACAAAGTGACAACATGACACATTTTCATACTTCGTTACCAGGACGTAATGAGTTGAGGTAGTGGTACTGAAGTAACATTAAACAGGACCACATTCCTTTCAAGTAGCAGCATAGATCTAATGGTTTTGTGCAAAAGAGCAATTACAGTTTGGTATGAACAATTTTTAGATGGTCATTGATCAATGTGTTTTATCAGTCAGTTCCGTTTATCCGTTCAGTAAGTATGGACAATTTACTAGTTGGTTGTTGATCAGTGTGTTTTAACACGTGTTGTTTATCACTTCAGTCTCAATGTTTTGAGATAGTTGACTTATCTGAGTGATTGTGTGTAGGTGTTTGGGTTTTATTAATCAGTCCAGTAACCTTTTTGTTAAGGATACGGATGGATTGTGAAAAGAAACTGTTGTCTGGATGTGAGTGCCCGAATGCTTCGGTTTCGTTTTCTGCATGGCAGCAGGGTGAAGAGTGAGTGTGATGGGTGTGTCTGATCAGCCACAATGTTGGTGGCTTTGCAGATGCAGCAGGTGAAGATGATCTCCCGGTGATCTCCTCTGCTGTCCTCACAATCCGCTATAGGGTCTTGTGGTGCGAAATGGCACAATTCCCAAACCAGACAGTGATGCAGCTGCTCAGGATGCTCTTGATAGTCCCTCTATTGAAAGTGGCAAGAATCGGTGGTGGAAGCTTGGCCTTCCTCAGCCTTCTCAGGAAGAGAAGACGTTTTCGGGCTGTCTTGTGCAAGGAGCTGCTGTTGAGGTTGACCAGGTGAGGATTCTTCTCCAGATGGTCAATGTCACCAGAGGACCAGCACAGAATGGTCTCTCCGTGTCCTCCTGAAGTCAACAACCATCTCTTTTGTTTTAGCTATGTTCAGATACAGGTCGTTGTCCCTACAACAGTCCATTATCCTTTTAAACTTCCTCTCTATATGCTCACTCATCTTTACTGCTGATGAGACCCACCACTCAGCAAACTTGATGATGTGGTTGGAACTGTGTGTCTCTGCACAGCCATAAGTCAGGAGTGTGAACAGCAGGGGACTGAGCCACAATACTCAGTGTGGGAGGTGCAGTTCCCGATCCGCTACCGACTGAGGGCTTCCTGGCTCAGCGATCCGGGATCCGGTTACAGAGGGAGGCGTTCAGGCACAACAGGCTTAGCTTCCCGCTCAGGTGTTGGGGGGGCGATAGAATTGAATGCCGAACTGAAATCTGCAGTGAGTCTAGTGAGGAGGGCAACAGGCTCTTGATGTGTCTCATGAATAGCCGCACAAAGCACTTGATGATCATGGATGTGAGTGCCACAGGACGGTGGTCATTGAGACAGGACACAGAAAACTTCTTCGGAACGGGGATGATGCTGGTAGACTTGTAACATGTGGAAACTACTGCACAATCCTAGCTCAGAGAGATGTTGAAGATGTCGGTGAGAAAATCTACAAGCTGTTTAACACATTCTGTGAGCACACTGCCAGGGATGTTGTCTGGTCCAGCAGCTTTATGTTGGTTGTCTCCGCATCAGTGTTATGTTCGTCAATGAAAATAATGAAAATAATAAAGAATACTCGTTGACGACATTTTTTCCTGGGACGAAGATGACACGAGACGTCAACTATATCAATGAACAGTGACAGTTTCAAAATCAGCATGCAATATCGTTGACGAAAAAAGACAAGACTAAATTGTGGTTTAAAAAAGAAAAACTAATAAAACATCTGTTTTTATTTTCGTCAACATTAAATTTTCATCCCAATCCGCTGCGATACGGTGTTCATATCGGGAGTAGTTTGACCATGCAGTGATCCCATGTTACAAGCTCAGTCATCTCTATCTCTTTCGTCATCACAGCAGTGTTACTCGAGCCAAAGAGAATGGATGATATTTGGGCCCATTTTTTGTGGGGCCATATACGGCTTAAATCAAACGTCACTCAAACACACACAAACTGTGTGTATGGAGAAGTTGTGTGTGTGTCTCATAGGTGTGTGCACGAGCGCATTTCATATGTAGTTATTTGAGCAGTGAGTAATATATGTGTGACAGTTTAATATTTGTGTATGCCAGTGTTTCATGTGTGTGTGCATGAGTGAAGTTTGATTTAAAGCTATACGGCGCCTCATGCATTTTCTTTATATTGAACAGAAGAAAAAAAGCAGATGGGTAGTAATATCAGAGGGGAAACAGTGTGGGCACAAAATGGAGAGACGCATCAAGATATATTGAACCATAAAAATCACCCAGTTTTACAGCCTATCTGTGGTAATCATGTTACCAAATGATAACATTATTATGTTGTGATGTATTTTATGTTATTTTATTTTATAGTTAAACTGATGCCAAAATCATTAATCTAATAGGTTAGCCAATGATTGTGAACTATAGGAGCTACAGCAGTCCAAGTGTGTAAATTTATATAAAAAATAACATTTTTAAACACTGTCCATACTGCTTCAATTGTAGTTAAAAATATATGGACGCGCAGTATGTGTTGTGATGGTTAAAAATAAATAAAAATAGCTAAAAACATCAGCTAATTTTAAAATGTTTAGGTAATTATTTGGTAAAAAAGCTCTAAAAAATGGGTTTTGGCTCGACTAGATTGACTGTAGGGTTAAATAATAATAATCTTATCGCTAAAATGTTACATTTTCATTGTCTAAAACTAGGCGAAAATACTTAAAGGTTCTTTTGAGTAAAACTAGATTAAAATACTTGTGGGTTCCTCTGACGAAATCTAGATTAAAATCTTCATATTTTTAAAACTTGACAAAAAACAGTAGGATAAGATTGACTAAATAATGATAAAAACTATCAGGGACATTTATCCCAGGACTAAGACTAAGACTAAAATTGAAAATGGCTGTCAAAATTAACACTACGCTGCATAGAGTTTTCCTCACATCAGCTGTGGTGAGACATAGCACCTGGTCGTTGGTAGGTGGGCAGGTTTTCCTTGCCATCACATCGTTCTGCATGTCGAACCAAGGGTAGAAACTTTCCAGTGCATCTGGAAGGGAGCTGCCACTGTCACGGGCAGGTGATGATGTCTTGGAGTTGGTGACGGCTTGTATACCCTGCCACATGCACCATAAGTCACCGCTGTGCCTGAAGTGGTTGACCATAACCAGGTGTCCCTGAATCATCAACTGTATACACTGGTGGGTTGATCAAGAACACCAACATGCACATCTAGGGAGACATGATAAATGTCGTGCATTTACCATACTAGGCTGCAGTAGGTATTCCTGGAACCCTGAGTCTGCACGACCTTTGCTAGGACACGCAAAGAATGAAAAGCACCCAAAAATAAAAAGCACATGGACAAGGCTGAAGGGCTGTAAGATGTGCAAGGTGGTGAGTGTTCCATCGTAGGCCTCAGTAAGATTGTGGAAATGTGTGGGTTACTTGTGAATCTTGTCAAACAGATAGAGTCATAGAGTCTGAGCTTTCAGAACTACCCACAACCACTTTCCCCAGTTTTTCACGAACAAGAGGTATTCTCAAAGAGGTAGGGTCATAAACTGAAACCCTCTCTCCCCAAGAACCTCCCGCTGAAGGTAAAAGCCAAGAAGTACATTGGGCCAGTTAAGATATGATTTTATCATTAATTTGGGTTGCATACCACCAGTCACTCTCTGGTTGATGGTTATAAATCCCACCTCAAGCTCGCTCAAGCCAGTCCTGTGCAGCAGTCTGGAGGGTACATTGCCATCAACATCATGATGGGGCTCCAGCATGCATGCTCAGGTGAGTAACACTTGTGGGTCTCAGGCTAGCACATACTATACCCAGGTCTGGTAGACCACCAAGAAACTCTCTCTGAAGATGAATGCCAAGAAGTTGGAAATATAGTTGAAAGCAACAATGTTGCAAGCCCAAGCACCAGTGCCATCAGCACCCTGGCGCGCCACACAACCTTTGTGCCTTTTGAGGAGGCTAAGACCCCTAAAACACCCTGGCCACTGATGTCACTCAATATGGCATAAGATATCGTCATTGTTATGGTTAGACGTGACTTTCTGTGCATTATATCTACTGATTGCTTGGTGACGACTGTAATGGAGCAGGTGCTTGGGCTGGTCATCGTTTTTGTAGGATGTGTAGGGTCTGTGTAGGATGTGTACTGTGTTTTGGCTCAGTGGAAGGTGCTTTGTGTGCATTGTGAAAGGCCTAGGTTCAATTCTCAACAATTGGACAAAGTTTCTGTCCCAAGCCCAGATAAAATGGGACTGTTGCGTCGAGAAGGTCATCTGGTGTAAAACCTGTAAAAATCTTGTGTGCAGACCAGATTATCTCCTGTGGTGACCCATTTCGGGAGCAGCCGAAAGACCAACAACAATTTATCTGATTTGCAACAAACTCAAAAATTTATAGTTCTGTTTATTTAAAATTGGAAACATCATTACTCAAAAAAAAATATGTAACTGATAACCTCAAATTTTTTGAGTTTTGCCAACTTATTCAGGTTTTCAGTGTGTGTGTGTGTGTGTGTGTGCGTGTGTTTGTTTAGGATACATATAGGTCAGCGTCTGACCCAGAACAGTGGGTCTAGGAGTTCCCCAAGAGCCCCCTGCTGTAGTTTGAAGCCAAGAAAGAACATCGGGCCATTGAAAATACAACAAAGATTTAATTTCGGTTGCGTACCGCTGGTCACTCTCCAATCGATGAAGCTAAACACCTCCTCAAGCTCGCTCAATCCCGTCCTTTGTAGCACTCTTGCGGGTCCAACGCTCGCAACATAACGATGCACGCATGCACGGTCAGGTGAGAAACACTCCTGGGTCCCAGGCCAGCACATACTATACTCCTGTCTGGTTGACCACCAAGGACTTCTCTGAAAATAAAAAGCAAGAAGTTGGCCCTCAGACTTGAAAAAAAGAAAGAAAATAGTTACAAGAAAACGATGAGAAGGCCTAAGCACCTGTGTGCTTTGTCAGCATGCTATGACCCCTTAAACCTAATTTTAATGAATTTTAAATTTGGTCGTGTCTTTCTGGTGGACCATTGCTAGCTGTCACTCAATGTGGGCCAAGTTTCGTGGTGACTGTAATGGTGCAGGTGTTTGAGCAGGTGATTGAAAAGTTTGTCCGTTTGTTTAAGATGTGTACTGTAAGTGATTTAAAAGTAGTTTAGGTATTTGTGTGTGTGTGTGTGTGTGTGTGTGTGTGTTTGCGGAAAAAGTAATGTTTGTCCAATGAGTTGGTTTTGCGCCAATGACAAGTGAAAAGTGTTCAGTTCGATGAGATCTAGAAGATAAATATGTTTAAACATATATAAAAAAAAAAAAATATATATATATATATATATATATATATATATATATATATATATATATATATCTTAAAGAACAAGGCAGACCTCACACATTAATTAAATCGGCAAAGCGCTTGTCGTGTTCTTAGCGCTGTAGGCATTCAAGAAAGGAGTTTTCTCACACAACCAGTTTATAGACATTTTTCTCAAAGTTTGAAAAAGAATAACGAAAAATTGGTTTTCAAAATGTATGCAAGAATTGATGAATGTGTTGGAAATCATTAATTAGATTTTTATGCTGTTCATGCTGATATAAAGCGTTTGCCGTGTCCTTAGTGCTGTACGAGCTCAGGAAAGCGGTTTTCTCACATATCCAAAGCCTGTACACATAAAACGAACAAAACTAGATCATACGCATTTTTTCTTCATCAAAATGTGAAAAAGAATAACGTTTTTAAAAAAAAATATATTTATGCAAGAATGCCTTAATGTGTTGGAAATTAGCATTCCTTTGTGTTTTATGCTTCTCATGCTTAGATAAAGCGTTTGACGTGATTTGCTAAGAACCTGAGCCAGTCTAATTTTTGTTTTTACCTTTTTTTTAAGATCAGTAATGAGTTTCTGAGAATTACACCTGCTCCACTTCAAGCAAGATTCTTGGTTTCCTTGGACAAGCAACACTACAAACTAATTGAGATCATCAGAAACTGGGGAGTAATTGTCAGAGAGAAGACCAGAGATATAATCTCCATCTTTAAGTTCTTGATCTGGTATGTACTTGCTAAAAAAAAGCAGAAATTAGCTTAGTGTCAAATCTAATATTGTGAATGGAAGCCACAGGAGCTTAGCAAGGCATCCAAATCAAGTTAGCTGTGACACACTAAATTAAAACATAACTAGCAGAATAAAACATTTTAGTTTAACTTGTTCACAGGTTAGTGTATGCTGTCTGAATACAGGTTTCACTGTCTGTCTGTTCATTTTATCACGCTTCACAAGCCTAACATAATCAACAATACTATGTTTGTATTTACATTCCTAGAGCCTGGAGGTGAATGTATGAAATGTCTTATGGTGTATTTAGTCGAAAATGTGGACCAACTGATTAAGCACTGGTAAGCATTTGTTCATGAAGCATTTCAAACTTAGGACTGAAAATGTTACTGAATTGATAAATTATCTTTGCTCAAAGGTCCAACAGTGGCAGCTTAGTGGTGCTGGGTTTTGAACCTGTGAGCTTCCAATCAGTATACCAACATCCAAAAACCACACAACTACCTCTGCCCCTTCATATTGACAAATACGAGGTCAGTGGCATTATCAGCTGCAGCACAAGCTTTACACAGGGCCATTATTTTTTTAAATCATAGTATATATTAACATTAGTAACATACAAGCTCTTAAACCTTGTGGAAAGCCTTCACAGAAGAGTTGACGCTGTTATAGTTGCAAAGAGCCAACATCATATTAAACCCTATGGATTAAGAAGTGGATGTTACTCAAGTTCATATGCATGTGAGCAGGCGAGCGAATACTTTTGGCAATAAAATGTAATATATAATGTGTGTGTATATGTCTGTTGTTTTGGCCTATTCATTAACATAATTAAACTTAACTTCAAGCACCATAATGCTAGGTGTTTTTTTGCACTCATAGGGAGCATTAAGTGATTTTTACATGCATACATCAGACACTGTTTTGCCAAATAGAGCAACTTGTCTAACACGTGTCCTTTCTTTTATTAGGTTGTTCAGAAAGATAAAGCTCAGTTGAGAGGTGCACGATGGCCCTGTTTGTCCTCAGGGAGGAAGAGGATTGTCTTCAGCCACCACAGGGAATCGGGATTGTGACTTATTGAGTTTCCGTCAGTCGCACATGAATGTTCCATGTTGTTTGGCCTCATCTATGCGCTAAACTTGAGCAATCCTGTAAGCTCAAACACACTTTTGTGGCCCTGAAGAAAATATTTTGGGAATGTATTCTATATTGACCTTAAAATATAAAATTTTGGTCACTTTATTTGTCAAACAATTGTCAGATTTTCGCATGGTTAGCCAATAGTTTTATACAATTCTTAAGGTAAAGTTATTACAAATGCATTGTTTTATTTATTTTATTTTTGTGAAATAAAATTTTAGTTTTATTTGTCTTTTAATTGGAGAAATAATTTAATACAAAAAAAGGTAATGTATGGTTTCAAGGATGGTAATAAATGTTTTTGGAGGAGAACTTGTTTGTTCATTGTCTGTATACTATACACATTATAGAAAGTTTACGATGTTTACATTGTTAGACAATGTGTATTTGAGGATACTGTACATGTAAAAAATGTTGTATTATGACAATAAATTGTCATAAGTTTGATGCTTCAAGTCATTTATCTTGGATGATAATTACACATTATGAAAGTTAATAAATTCCTTAATATTACATGAATATTTTAAATTGTATTTGGTTGGATATTTGGATATATGTAAAGTAAAATAATTAGGTTAATACAAAGAGAAAACATTACAACAAAGTATCATTTGAGATTTCATTAAACTTAAAAACTTTATTTGATTCAAAGATACTTTTTGCTTTGGCTAAGTAATTATCAAAGTAAAAATTTTAAGTTGATAAAAAGCAAAGTAAGTAGATGTAACAAGTTGACACAAAATTTTTACTTTGATCCAATGAAACTTTTTTCAGTGCAAATTCTCTTTTTTTTTTTTTTTTTTTTACCACATTTTTTCTTCCATTACTCAACTGTACATTAATGTGCTTGGATGCAGCACTCTGAACAGCCAGCTGTTTAGCAAATGACCTTTATTGCCCATGTGCAGGGTGTGAATGATGGTCTTCTCCACAACTGTCAAATCAGCATCCTTCCCCATGATTATGTAGCCTATTGAACCAGACTGAGAGACCATTGCTCTGGAAACCTTTACAGGTGTTTTGAGTTAATTATCTGATTGGAGTGTGAGACCTTCAATATTTAACTTTTTCACAATGTTAAAATTTTCTGAGATACTGAATTTTAGGTTTTCATTAGCTGTAAGACATAATAATTAAAATGAAAAGAAATAAACACTACAACAGCTACTTGTATTTACTCTATCCCTTATTTACATTGTATCAGATGCATGTCTCTTATATATACTAACATGCTGCCGGTTTTGTATCGTATGTGTGAGGGTCCTCCACTAGAGGGCACTGTTTGTTTTTGTATGTTTTGTAGTTTTTGTTGGTCGGCTCAGTTTCCCAGAAGTTACCTCGGTCAGGTGATGAGAGGGCTTACCTGAACCGAGGTGGCAATTAATCTTATAAATAGCAGTTTGTTCTGGGAAACTGGGTCGAGAATTATCCTTGTCAAGTGGGCATTCCTTTTGTTTGGTTTAGTTTCTTAAGGTTTATATTTTGATTTATAAGGGCTCTATTTTTGGTTTTCTTTATATTCTGTGTGTAGATGGATTCATGGGATTCTCACTCCTTCAGAGGCTACAAAGTGTTCAATATATACAGAGATTTTTTTTTTATTTATTTTTTTTTTAGTTAATAATAGAACTGAAGTGTCAACATTCTCTATTCAATGATGGTCACAGATTTGCACATTTTATCATCACATCATACAAGTTCGAGTTCACACACAAATGGTTTAGTTGGGAGTGGCAAGGCAGAGAGAGAAGGACAGCTGTCATCGGTGGGTTTTTTAAGAAAATGGGGTCCCATCTTGTCCAATCAGCTTGCTTCAATCTATTCGAATGGGCAAGTCACAGGAGATCTCCTATAACTCCACCCACACACATTCTCACACAACGCACAGTCAAAACACAACAACTCTAAAGAATGAAAGAATATATATATATATATATATATATATATATATATATACATACACATTATACACACATAGATATGACTCTTGGTCATAACAGTAGTGTTCTGTGTATCCCCAGTGTCGGCCTTCTTGTGTAGTTCTTTGTCTGTGGTGTCCCTTATCTGTTTAGATATGTGTAACCACATGAGTGCAGTCTCCAGTCATGTCTCGTCTTTGGCTCCTTTGTGTCTTTAGTTAGCTCCAGCTCCATGTTTCCCAGTGTCAGCGCTCAGTTCCCAGTGTCAGTTCTTAGCCTGTGTGTAGCCCAGAGAGCCCTAATTATAGTTTGAGTTTGTTTTGGTTCCTTTGTTGGTTTGTTTCAATGTTTGTATTTTTTGTTTATAAATAAAAGACTATTTCTGTTTAAAAACCCCTCTGCATCTATGCTTTTTATTAACTTATCAAGTCACATCAGCTCTATGTTCACAGACACAAAAATGAAGCATACAAATAAAAGAACACTATACCTACTTTGAAACATAAAGGAGGCTCAGTTATATTCTGGGGCTGCTTTACTGCATCTGGCACAGTGAGTCTTGAATCTGTACAGGGTACAATGAAGTTGTTTAGGTATTCCAGACTGAAATGTGCTTCCCAGTGTTGGCCTCAGATACAGGTCATGGGTCCTCCAACTGCATAATGATCCAACCCACACAAATAAAAACACCCCAAAATGGCAAATGTCCTAAGATATTCTGTTTGTAGTTGCAATGGGTGTCCTATGAAGAATGTAACTCAATTAAGATCCAATGCAATGTTAATGCTGTCTGTGTCCACCTCATTGTGTTTGCTGTCAATAATGAACAACTATAATATTAATTCACTCATACATTAGTCTTATGTACTATTCACACGGGATAAGTATTATCTGGGGTTCTTGTGTGATTTAAAATTTATCCCCTCACATCTGAGTTTTGTGTGGCGCATTAGCATGGGATAAGCGAAGCCTGCGATTTTACTTGAAATTACTGACTTATCTCCCAGATATACAGTATATATACTGAAATGTGTGTCTCTTACCAGTGTGTTGCGATGGAAAGTGGAGGGAAGGGCGTGTGCGTGCGTATGCAGACTGTGTGTGAGGAAGAGAACTTATGGATGTCTTGATTAGATGGAGTAAAAAAGAAACAAATATAGTTATCATGGCCTCCGAGTGGCGCAGTGGTAAAGTGCTCGCCCTATCATCCGGAGATCGCTAGTTCGAATTCCGGGTGATGCTGTAACCTCTCGCAGCTGGAAAGCTAGAGAGAGCTGATTGGCCGAGTTCTCTCAGAGGGGAGGGATGAGAGGTAGTTGGTGGTCCCACATTAATCACGACTCTACAGCCAGTCAGGGCCGTCTGTGAGCTCGCGCAACGGTGGAAGTGGATAGCGCTGTCCTCCGAGTGTGTTACGCCGCCTCCAACGGTGCGCGAGCGAGCAGTTCGAAAAGATGCGGTCGGCTGGCGTCACGTGGTTCGGAGGAAACACGTGATAGTCTTCGATCCTCCCGGCTGAGTGGTAGTAGTAGCCTTAATGTGGGAGCCCCCTAGTGACGGGGAGGAATTGGACACGACTAAAATTAGGGAGAAAAATCGGGGAAAAATCCAAAAAAAAAAAAAAATATATATATATATATAGTTATCATGCCCTGTGTCATTTACATTTCACCGGGTTAAAATCGAATAGCTCGAGTTGTATGCTTGATTTATCTGTAACACATTAACCTTGAATTATAACATGAAACTCCTCGCTTAATTGTGCACTATTTGGGATAGGCTATTGTTTGGAAATTTTATTATACAGTAAGTCTAGCAGTATGATATAAACAGTAGAATTTTACTGCATCCTGCTATACATGTCATCCATCACTTTCTAATCATTCTTTTTGCTTTCGCTCTTCTGATGGTTTTCAGTTTTCTCCTTCTGCATATTGCATTGTTGTATGGTTTATAGCAATGTCAGCCAGCACCCAAAATACTTTTAAAGCACTCCAACACAGCCTCAATTCTTTGTGAAAGATGGATAAAAAAGAGCACAGGAACAAGCTTAAAAGATTTATATATAACTCCGCCAAATACGCACGGGACTAATATTATCACAGAACCTATGTGTTTGGCAAAATATGGAAGGTAATTTGAGGAGGAATTTTTACTTAAAAAATTACAGGCATGGCCGATTCGCACAGGATTATGATCACAGACAACCTCTGCAATTTTTACAATACTAATACTAGTACCATGAGAATAGGGCAATAGTTATAGTACTTCATTCATTTACTTTCAGTAACCACATTATTCCTGGATGGGACACTGGCCAATTGTACTGCAACATGCACACAGTTATATACACATTCAAGCTTAAGTCCAGTTTTGGTCCCTGGAAGTGCAAGGCAGCAGTGCTAACCACTACACCAACATGCCAACACATTTAATACTGTACCAAATTAAAAGCAGTTTATTGCTATTTGATTTTGCTTGTGTTCTGGCTGTTGCTACTTTCAGGATATGTAGTTTATTGAAGATGAAGTATGTTTTAGATTTAAAGATTTCTTGTAGATTTACTTCTACTGGTTCAGCTGACTCATTTGTTTTGAGTAATTAAGTCACTGTAGGAAATAATATCTTGGAATAAACATTAAGCATAGTGAAACATTATGTAATGTAATTATTAATAAATTACTTTATTAGTAAATTAATCTGTAGTAGATGAATTTGACATGCTGTATGTTTACAAGTTGCAACTCAAAAAATGCTTTAAATGCTTTAATGATACATTTGATGTGTTACATACTTATTTAAAAAGTGGAAATTAATAATAATTACATTTTTTTTACATTAAAACATTTGTGTGCTACTACTGAGCCTGACAAGACTCTTACAGCTTTGCTGACTTATACTCTGCATTAGTGACATTTTCCATTGCAGTGCTTAGTTTAATAAACCTTTGAAGCTTAGCTGTGATTTTTTTTAGAATTCAAGTTTAGCTGTATATACGTACAAAATTAACTCTTTGATGGGTCTGCAACCCGTCCCATAAAGATAAGGCAGTCAGTGCGGTGTTCATAGATAAAAAAGAGAAAGGGCCGGTCCACAATGAAGCGGGTCTGTGTTGACAGAGGCATGAAACCCACATGTGTCAGGGATGCTCCCTCGGTGCCCTCTTCATTTACGGTGATGCCACTTTGGTGCTTAAACTGAAAATGTGACAACAACTAGGCATTACAAGAAACTTCATATTACATAAAAATAACATATTACTATATGACAAATAACCAAAGCTAAGTTGACATAGTGCTTACAAAGGGGTAGTTCAATAGATATATAAAAAAATATTTAAAGTTCCCTTTCAGTGCACAATGTTGTCTTACCTGGTTGACAGAGACCTTCTCAGAAGCCATA
Source organism: Clarias macrocephalus (assembly GCA_011419295.1). Taxonomy (NCBI): domain Eukaryota; kingdom Metazoa; phylum Chordata; class Actinopteri; order Siluriformes; family Clariidae; genus Clarias; species Clarias macrocephalus. Next base: position 13,131 of record JAAGKR010001811.1, read on the forward strand.
GGAGAAAAGTCACCTTTTTCTGTGAAGAGGTCAGTTAGACCCAACTGCTTTAAGTGGTTGACCAGATCATAGTTCTGCTCCAGCTTAAACCGGGGAAAAACTACCTCACGAGTTCTAATAGAAACCACACGACAAAATTTTATGTATTTTCAGAACATTTCTGAATATTTTACCATATAGGCAATTTCATGCAAGGAGGTAATTAATGAGATTTGAAGGGTTTCCCCTTTTTAAAAAGTTGTACTGATATTTACTTGATACCATACCTGTTGGTCATGTTGTTGAGCCACTTGTTAATGAGAGTAGGTGAGACCTCTTGTTCAAGAACTTTCATCCCAGAGAGTTTCTGTGGCACAGCTATGAGCATGCTTATGTTGCCCTTATAGGGCAGCTGTAGAACATCACAGTTAAGCTCATGGTCAGCTGCAGCCAGGTAAATACCCTTATTCTGCATCATAGGCACACGAACCTGGTGCTTCTCATTCACACGGAAGTTACGGTAATGGGTCAGCTCCTCTGGAAACTTCTGTTCCCATGTTCCTGCATGTTCAGCGCAGGACTAGGTGAGAACTGCACTATTTTTTTTTTCTCAATTTAGTGTTTAAATTGTAAGACTTAGATGTTTATTTTACTTATTTCAATAATTTATTTTAACAATAGCAATCCTGTAAACATTCGTATAGTAATATAATAAATTTACATCAGACTATACTGTAATTGTTAAGCCGAAAGCTTAAGAAAAAGCTATTAGAATTTTACAATTTTACTGAACATGCCATATATATAGCATGTACAGTATATATATATATATATATATATATATATATATATATATATATATGTGTATTTTTTTGTTGTTAATTATTGTAAAACTCAAAGAATTGTGATGTTTACCTTTAAAGTACAGATAGTTTAGGAGTAGCACAACCATATTGGGGTCAACATTTTTAACTGGGTCCTTGATTAGTCCTTTTGTCATCTTCTGAATGCGCTTGTTGGCTTTTACAAGGAATGCTGGGTCCCTAAAATCCACAGATTGAGGCTCAGCAAAATAGTATCTCTTTGCCTGACTTCGGAAGCCTTCTGTCATGACAACACTTTGCTTGATGTAAAAGTCATTGACAGATCGCAAAGTGTAGCCAAAGTTCCGCCTAAAAAGTCGATGTGTAAGTTTGCAAAAAAGCTTGTGCACAGTGGAATCATTATAGTGAATGCTCGCATTGACAAATTCAGCAAAGCCTAATGTTTGGTAGAGCTGCTTGTGTGTGGTAGAGCCGACAGCAAGTGCAATCATTCCCATGGTTATGGAGATTCCAGCAGGTGCCAGCAGGACATTATCTGTTTGGTTCACTTGGTTGCGAAGGCTTCGATAGAGGCGAAATCCAAAAAGGGCATTGACCACATTAATACGCTGCAGCCGTGTTCGACCCTGAAAGAGTCTCAAGAGACATGCTTGACACATTTTAGTGTCTGACAGCTCTGAGACAAAGTTAGGGTCTAGCCCAGGTGTTGTGATGTCATCTATTTCATCACCTTCAGTGTACTCATCATCTCCCTCTGCCAATATCTTATCAAAATCAATGTAATCATCCTCTTCCAAGCTTTCCAGTGGCAAGTCTTTGGTCACTGTGTTGTCCTGATGGGAGTCTTGAGACAAAGATTGCATCTGTGGGTTGTCACCACCCCGGGGAAATGTCTGTGTATTAATTGCAATTACATTTCTTTTCTCGCTGAAGTTAAAATGTGAACCAAGTTCCTTCACTCCACCCAAAGCTGGAGCATATAGGAAAAATGTTGTTGCTATGACTAATAAAAGCCACATCCTTTAGAAATCTTGGATTAGAGAAAATAAAGGCAGATTTTTAATAAAGCTCGTAATACAATAATCATAAACTAGATAAAGTAATGCTATAAAGATTATTGTGATGTTTTTACTTACCTGCTCACTTTGAGATGCTTTCTGTGTGCAAACTGTTTGTTTGTGACCAAATACTCTTGCTGGACTTTGAGGTTGGCTTGCAATGATCAAACAGTATCCAGTTCAAAGGGTACATTTACCCTGATTCACATATTAACTCTTACCACTGGTCATAATTTGATAATTTAAAAGTTTAAATTTTATTATTCAAGATTTTATGTATTTGCAGTCCCATGATCAATATTGTATGCCTGGTGTTGTCAAAAATTGTGGCAAATTGTGGAATTTGAAAGCTTCTTGCACAGCAGTAAAACACTTAAAAATGCATTTTCTGATGAAAATAGAGGAGGAATGTACATAAGCATAACATATTCCTATATGTAAGACAGTATGTTGCTAATCCTTTGCTAGAGAATTACTAGGTATTTTCTATAGAGAAAAATTGTTGTTGTCAGGAGTTAAGTGGCAATAAAATAACAGAAAAACTTTATTTGGGTATGTTTGTTTTATCTAATATTTCAAAATAACGGTTAGCATCTCTTGCTCAACTCTCATAGGCTCTTGTACTATATCGCTTGTATCGCCTTTGATGATTACAATGATTATTGCATATTATTTTTTGGCACATTTACCATCCCGTAACTTTTTTCTTTGTAGAAAACTCTGTGATTGTATCGATTGATTATTAAAAACATCACCAACATAGTCAAATCATCACCAATTAGTGTTTTTTCATTTGCTATAAGCTGATTGTCAGGGATCACCCCTAGAGGGCGCCAAATCGCCCACAGACTCCATTTTGTGTTTTGTGTTCATTTGTAGTTTTGTAAGACTCCATGTCCCAGAATGCACCTCGGTCAGGTGATGTGGCGCTCACCTGAACTGAGGTTGCTAATTAGTGTTTTTGTTATAAATGTTCCTGAGTTCAGTTTAGTCTTGTCTTGCAACTGTTCGTCCTGGGTTACTGTTTGTTCTCTGTTTGGTTTGGGTTACTGTTTGTTTTGGTATGTGGTTTGACTCTGTGTTCTCCCTGGCTCTGTGTTCTCCGTGTTCTAGCCTGTGTGTCTCTGTCGGTTGGTACTGTCTAGTCTGGTTAGTCTGTTCTGTTTAGTTTATCCTGGTTTAAGTTCATGTCTGGTCCTTTGGTTCCTTGTCTTGTCTCATTAAAACCCTTTTGATCACCTTCACCTCTGCTATCAATGCCATTCCTTCATCCGGCAAACAGTACCCGTTACACTGATTATAGTAATATTATCACTGCTCTACTGTATATAAAATGTCTACAATGTATACAAAATTACGTACGTCTTGTGCCTAAGAATAAAGCAGCTAATATTGCTCCATGGCTTCCAGCAGGAGGTTCAGCTACACAATAACTTTTTGCTGCATTTTTAAGACAATGATAATGAAAATACTTTATCTTATTTAGGGAGTGTGCTGTTAACTTAAGAACATATTTTTAACATGAAAGTGTCAATTTATTCCCAAGCATCTTTGAAAAACTGCCACAATTCAAAAGACATGAAAGAGATATTAGTATGTGCAATGAGCCTAATATTCCACCAACCTATACAACAATACCCGAATCAGAATAAAAATGCAATGTAATGTAAATACCTAATTTACAGATAATATATAGTATGCAGTATGAAAATATTATTTCTGCACATGTTTGCCCCACATGGTGGTAACATAGGTGACTTGAGTTTCCAGGAAAGAAATTTTGCTTCCATAAATTTCCGGGAAACTCAGTGACATTGGTAAGCATTCCTACAAACACACACTCGCTCTCTCTCTCTTTTTAAATATAAATAAAATAAATATTCTGGACATGAACTGAAAAATATATAGGCAAGAAAAAACTCCCTGAGACGACATGAGGAGAAACCAGTGACTACATACTCAGTTTGTGAAATCAGTGCAGCTTCTCCTCGATGCCTGCGAGCCTGTGACTTATTTTTGACATATTCTGTCACATATATATGTGCGCTCATATTATTATTATTTTAGTTTTTTTTTCTCACACAAGGACACACCCTATATATTTTATGTATGATTTGACTTATACGAGAGTTTACAAAACCACATTTTTGTGTACATTTTATTCATTTATGCCCAACCTTAGACCAATTTTATTAGTACATGCACGCCTTTTCTGACAGCTACCTTACCCCATAGGAAGCCTTCCAAAAAGCCATCTGCAAGATGTGCTGACAAGCGAAGGAAACAAAGAAAGTGTCAGGTGTGTTTTGCGATAAAAGAGTATCAGCGAGAATTAATGTGTACAAGACTGTGGTAACACCAGCGATGTTCTACGGCTTAGAGACAGAACTGAAGAAAAGACAGGAGTTGGAGGTAGCAGAGATGAATATGTTGAGGTTCTCTTTGGGAGTGACAAGGATGGATAGGATCAAGAATGAGTCCATCAGAGGGACAACCCATGGTAAATGTTTTGTAAATAAAGTCAGGGAGGCCAGATTGGGGTGGTTTTGACATTTTCAGAGGAGATGTGAGCAGATTGTGTATATATTGGTAGATGGATGCTGAGGTTGGAACTGCCAGGCAGGAGGTCTAGAGAAAGCTCAAAGAGGAGATTTATGGATGAAGTGAGAGGGGATATGAAGTTAGTTGGTGTGAGAGAAGAGAATGCAGACGTTAAGGTTAGATGGAGGCAGATTCTTACATTTGTACAAATCTTCATACAAATCTTTACCAAATTTCACTTATTTACATAGAGCACAATTGGGCTTTCATAATGTGGCTGATGTAAATATGTTAAATTCATGTGCAACTTTTAAACTTATGTCAATGTACACATACAAGAAAATAACATTTTCAATCTCTAGCAGAAAAACAGTGAAAATGGAGAATAAACAAGCCCCACAGATTATTTTGAACACAGAACCGAGTTAATGAAAGTCTTGGGTGTGTCTCTATAGCAAAACAACCAAATTATAACACTCAGAAGGACCTATTATTTGGGGTAAAGTGAGTGATGTGCCCAATTTTTTTCAGTAGACCCTCTGTTTTACTGAATAATCCCCGACTTTTCATGAGTATGTACTGTAAGACCTATCAACTGGCTCAAGTGACAGGTTTCAAAATAAAGCTGCTCATCAGAACGTGCCCCCACATCATTCAAGAGAGTATTTGACTAATTCCAGAATTGCGGGTACATTAATAAAGGGAAATAAAATTTATGGGATTGCTTGTTTTTATTTGTTGTGTTTTTTTGTCATTCAGTTGTGGCATAAAGGATGGGCTGAGCATCAAATTGAAACCTTTGTTTAAATCATCTTTTGACCTCAGCTAACATCTCTGTAGATGATCTGTTGGAGGCAAATTGTTGAAGGAACCAATGGGAGTCCAACCAATTATTGAAATTCCATATAATACACAAAATAGATGTTTGATGCAATTGTTTATGTAACTTAATAGAGTAAACACACAAAAAGGTTAAAATTACATCTAATTATTTAATGAGATAATAATAATAATAAGTTTATAGTATAAATCAGGAGGCAAAGACAGTCAATAGCAGGTGTATGAGGTTTCTTTAAGTTAATATTTTCAAGACAAAATGTCCCTAAATATTCATAAAAACATTATATTTATTGATAGCTTAATATAATTTGTGTTATTATTGAAAACTGATTAAACAAAGTTTCTGTTTTTGGAAAATAGCTGAAGGTTTATCTGGGAGACGCACAATGTATCCCGAATTCTAGAATTACCCATACTGTATATTTGTGTTTTGTTGCCATTCTGTAGTATTATGATTGACTTTTTCTGGGGCATCACCACTCATCCCACACTTCGACCGCCACGCCAAAGCCACCACCCCCTATGACCGAAACAAAGCTGCGCACATGCGCCAACTCAAACAACCCTATCAACATATTTAGCATCAACATATTTATATCATATAAACAAAGATGGCCTGCCGCTTGACTGTTCAGGAATGAGCTAAGATCACACTATGCTTTGAAGTGTGGAATTCTATTGTTCAGAAAATACCTGCAGGACAAAGTGCAGGCGGAGGGCAGCGGCCCAGTAAGTGCACCTGCAGCGTGTTACATTAATTATATATTGTCAGATATATTGTCATTTTGCGATAAAATAATTAAATATAGATAAAGTATAGTTAAAGTTGGGCTAGCTAGCATGAGACCCAGGCTGACGTTTGTTCATGTTCCTACACATCCTGCCAAATGCTCCCTACCTTTTTAATTCCTGGAAAAGTAATGGAAACAACAGTTGGAAAATGTAATAAATGTAGTGTCAAAAATGGAGACTCTCCTACTTAAATGCCTTAAAGCTTTTTATCCTACTGTATTTTAAAAGGAAGTTCAGCAGTGAGGACATTATTAGTCTTAGGGTGTGAGGTACCAGCATTATTTCACTGAAAATATTCAGGATAATAATTTGTCAAAGTGATCATTCTGAAATGAGTCACCTTCAAATAAATATGGCTAATGCAAGTATTTATGGAATAGCCAAATTATGTTCAGTAACACTAAAAGTCACTGGTAAATTGGTAAATTGGTAATTTAAAAAATAATCATTTTCTGTAATTGGGGGATGAAATGTCAGAGTTTGTCAGTGTACTTTGATTTTGTGCAGCTGCATGAAAAGTAGCTGTGATTTTACTGTGTTTAAAACTGTCAGGTTAAATGTTTAAATTAAAACTATAACTGTCAGATTAAATGTTTGTCTAGAAATTTTAAACTGTCACAAAAGTTGGGTTGGGTCTCATAAATAATGGAGGAAAAATGGCTGACAAGTAGTTCCATGGCCAGGTGTAGCATGACTAAGCAAGTAAATAAAAGTAGAGCTTGCTTTTTTACTAAGTGAAGACAAATACTGAAGGCAGAAAGACCCACAAACAAGTCTGGTAAAGGATCTTGACAGAGAAAACTCAGCACTGGGTCATGTCCATGGGTTTCAGACTTAAGCCAGTTGTTGACTGATTTGAAGGATTTTCATCCAAGTATTAAAGGCAAACCCTAAGTTTAATTATGTTTTTTATTATTATTATTATTATTATTATTATTATTATTATTATTATTATTATTATTTATGAACCACCAAAATGGATGTATGAACATGTCTTTAGTTCCTGAATGGTTAATGCCACACTTTTGTTTTGATTTCACTGGCATCTTGAGTGTTCCATTTCAAATTCAATTGAGGTTGCGTACAGAGGCCAAACGCCAAAACAATTAATCTTCATTCCAAAATTTACACTGGCTGTATGTTAGATTGTCATTGCATGTGATGTTTAACTAGCTTATTCAGCATGACTTTTTTCTGTTTATAAGACTCTCGACAATCTGCTGATAGACTGAGAGAACAGTGGAATACCTCTTTCTGACCACCCCAGTGGTGTGTCTCATGTATTTGAATCCCACTCACCAATGGACAATTTTACAACAATAAGAGGCGGTACCTCCATGGGCTGCATCCCAGTCCTTTGTGAATCTTTTGAAAAACGAGTAATATTTGTGACTGTTCGACACTGTCCATACTAGTAGTCTGCATGTGTTTTGGGGTCCTGAAGGAGTTGTGACATGTCCTGACATTTGTGTATTTTTCAGTTACTTATAAACAAATAAATGGCTAAAGTCTGATTACACTGTATTCAGCACAAACTGGGCTACAATAATGTGTGAGCAGTGTGTATGTACAAGTTTGTATACTGGAGAAAATAACAGTTATGTGTGATTATTAAAAACAACAAAAAGAAAAAAAAGTCACTGAAATAAGACCCCAAAACACCTTCATAACATTTGTGTACAAAATTTTTGTGACCTGGATCTTGGAGCCTGGAGTATTTACTTTGAAATGTTGTGACAATCATCCTGCTCACTTTTTCACAGGAAACAATACATTCAATTTTCTAAGACACTTTTTGTTTAGAAAGGCCATATGCGAGGAGGTGTGAATGATCATGAATAATGCGATAATTCACAACAGAGAAGACAAAGACCTCACATAATGAGCTGCATAATTACCCCCTTTTCATTCAGGTATGTGACTAAGTGTTACGTCCCATAGTATTTTGGGGGATGCTCTTGTGTTTTGTTTCCTGTATCTTTCAGGTCCTGGGATTGGACATCGCCCCTGCCAATCACTGTTCCCAGAGCGACAGCGAATACCATGGGAACCATTGAGGCTGCCCCAGCCGAGTATAAGAACGAGTATAAGCCGAGTTTAAGAACCTGGAAGTGTGTGTTCCGTAACTATATGCATGAATGAAAGAAAGAAGCCAGCGGCGGCTTCTTTCTTTCATTCATGCATATTGTTACGGCGATGCTAAATACTTCCGGTGTTTTGAATATTGTGGCGGTGTTTTGTGATTGGTGTCTTTTTTACGCTAATTCCTCTTCGTGTGTATTATCTACGTCTGACTACGCCCAGTACAAGTTTCTTGGACGTCTTTCCAATTCGCGGTGTCGAGTCTAGGTAAGTCTGCCCTGGGGTGTATGCAGCACGTAGAGGATAGTGCTGTTTAGGCACACTAGTTAGGAGCGAGAGCTACTTGTTGTATTTTTGTTTTGGTTAGCCAGTGTAGTTAGCGGGCATCCTACACCCTAATTTTGTTTTCGTTTTGTTTATTAGGTAAGACTTCTGCGCATTAGTTAGAAGGTGTTTTATTTTATTTATTTATTTGATTTAAGCTCCACTCTTGGCTCCGACCGTCGAATTTGTTATTCTATCTTTTGTATATATATTTTGTAAATATAATTTCTGTCTTTTTGTACTTTTGGTCTCCACTGTAATTACGGAGCAATTGGGTGTGTTTTTTGTGCTTCAATCACTAAAGTCTGTTGGAGCTTATTGTCTGTCTTGAGTCTGCCTCATTTTTGTACACTATTCACTCTCCTAGTTGTAATTAGTGACAGTGTTTACTATATTAATATTCCTTTTTTTTTTTTTTTCGGATTCCTATCTTCCCTAGACACCTAGAGCTAACATAACATATACATAGGAAACCGTAACATACTTGGGGGCTCATCCTAAAAAAAGTTCACTTTTTACACTAGTTGTGGAGGCACTCTTTGAATTTGCACTTAAAATTAGGCGATTTGTGTGTTGTTTGGTGCTAAGGCAGCTTTAAGCAGCTTGACCATGTAATTCAACCTGCAAAGCTTTATTGACAATCCCTCACGGGAGGTAATTGAGAAATGTAGGAAAGATGACTTGTTGATAATAGCAACCCACTACCAGATTCCTATTACGAAGCAATCCCTAAAGAAACAAATTAAAGCCGAAGTGATAGATCGGCTATGCGAACTGGGTGTCTTGAAATTAGCTGTGGTGGATAGAGAGACCGATACTGTTGGCAAGGGGCAAGATTTGCTTGGGGCAGGTAAAGAGGAGGTAGAAACGGCCGAGTTGGACACAAACGTGGACGTCGGAGCTGTTTTGCCACCCTTCGAACCCTTCTCGCCAGGTACTCCCAGTTCAAGCGGAGGAACGAGCACAAGCCCACCAAGCACAGTTTGTGTTTTTAGTGAAATGTAAAATCTGTACAGTGTTAGTTAGGTTTTCACAATGCTATTTCAGTTCATATTTTTAGTCTCAGCTATTTTATTTTATGCAATTTGCAAATGTATTTATTTTGAAATGGTACAATTTTGTGTTTAAGTTTTACAGTATATTTCTTCAGTAAAAATCCTAATCTGAGAGACTTGTTTGCTGGGTATTTATTGGAGAGACTTGTTAGCCAACTGACAAGCTAGGATCCGCCTACTTCACTCTCTAGCGAGGACAGTATAATGGGTGACATTTTGCCCTTGACAGTCACTCGCGAAAAACTTATCGAAGCCCAAAACAATGATCCTTCGTTGACAAAATGTTTTAAATCAGTGGAAAACTGCAAATAACATTTCATTCTTTGTTAAAGATGGGTTACTTATGCGAAAATGGCATAAAGGTACTTCTACCGAGGATGGGTGGAATGTAGTGTATTAAGTGGTAGTTCCCACTGTCTTTCGTCCACAAGCTTTGTCATTGGAGCATGACCATGTATTATCACGACATTTAGGGATAACCAAGACCTACAATCGTATCTTGCAACACTTTTTTTGGCATGGCCTTAAGCGAGATGTAATACGGTATTATAAGACTTGTCACATTTGTCAGTACGTGGGTAAACCTAATCAGGTGATCCCACCAGCTCCGTTGATCCCGATCCCTGTTCTGGGTGAACCTTTTGAGCACATTATAGTAGACTGCGTGAGTCTAAATCTGGTAATCAGTTTTTGCTTACGATTATGTGTGCCGCTGCCAGATATCCCGAGGCTATTCCACTGCGAAAAGTTACTGCTAAAACAGTAGTCAAAACTTTGATAAAGTTTTTTACTACATTCGGCTTACTTAAGATTGTACAAATCGATCGAGGTACTAATTTTCTCTCCAAGTTGTGTTCACAAGTCTTTAACACATTAACATTACACACCGTACATCTAGTGCTTACCATCCTGAAAGTCAAGGGATGTTGGAAAGATTCCACCAGACATTAAAGGCAATGCTGAGAAAGTATTGTATTGAGACGGGTAATGAATGGGATGAAGGAGTTCCTTTGCTTCTATTTTCAATTCGAGAGACAAGAATCCCTGAGGTTTTGTCCATCAGAACTGGTTTTTGGGCATACCATGAGGGGACCGTTAAAAGCTTTAAAAGAGAGGATGTTGGGTATTGAAACGGGTGAGAAAACCAATGTGTTAGATTATGTAAGTAAGTTTCGTGAAAGGCTACAGAAATCTTGTGCTTCAGCTCGTGAGTCTTTTCAGGGGAAAATGAAAGCGCGCTATGATAAAAGTGCCGTAACCAGATCTTTTGCAGTTGGTGACCAGGTATTGGTTCTACTTCCTATTCCAGGATCTACGTTGTCTGCGCGATTTTCTGGGCCGTATGAAATCCTAGAGAAAAAGAGTGAGACGGATTATGTAGTCAAGACTACTGAATGTGTCAACGAATGTATCATGTTAATATGTTAAAAGTTTATCATTCTAGAGATGCTATAGAACCTCCAACTACTAGCAAGGGAAAGGATGTAGTTTCCCCAGTGAGTATCACTTGTGATCAGGGCCTAGCTGTGCAGAAAGAGAATGGTGACTGGGATGGTTTCTTGAAGTCTGATGTGACCCCGTTGTCTGCCAGGCTACCAAATTCCGAAACTCTAGCAAACTTGGCATATTTTTTACGCCACCTTAATGCTAATCAAAGGCAAGATATAGTTGATCTCCTTAACAGATTTCCTTCTATTTTGGGTGATATTCCGACAATAACAAACGTGCTACACCATGACATTATAATAAACAACCCACAGCCCATTAAACAGCATCCTTATAGACTTAATGCTTTTAAAAGAGATTTAATGAAGCAGGAAACGCAGTACTTGTTGGAGAAGGGACTAGCTAAGCCCAGCAATAGCTCTTGGAGTTCATCCTGTTTGTTGGTTGAAAAATCTGATGGTTCTAGGCGTTTTTGTACTGACTATCGACGTGTGAATGCCGTGATGATACCCGACTGCTTTCCAATGCCAAGAATGGAGGATTGTGTTGACAGTGTAGGGTCAGCTAAGTTTGTCAGTAAGTTGGACCTTCTTAAAGAATACTGGCAAGTTCCGTTGACTGCCAGAGCATCTAAGATTTCAGCCTTCGTAACTCCGGACTGTTTTTTACAGTATAATGTTATGCCTTTTGGATTGCGAAATGCTGCTGCGACATTTCAAAGGCTGGTGAACATCAAACTTATTGGAAATTTATTGGAACTTATTGGAAATTTCACAAGAAAAACATCAAACTTATTGAAAATTTATTGGAACTTATTGAAAATTTCACAAGAAAAAAAATGGTGTGCCTGGTTTTAACGTAACTTTATTCTTTCATGAGTTATTTACAAGTTTCTGACCACTTATAAAATGTATTCAATGTGCTGCCCATTGTGATCGATTGTCAATGCAACCCTCTTCTCACACTCTTCACACACTGATAGCAACACAGCAGGAGAAATGCCAGCACAGGCTTCCAGTATCTGTAGTTTCAGGTGCTGCACATCTCGTATCTTCACACCATAGACAATTGCCTTCAGATGACCCCAAAGATAAAAGTCTAAGGGGGTCAGATCGAGAGACCTTGGGGGCCATTCAACTGGCCCACGACGACCAATCCACTTTTCAGGAAACTCTTCATCTAGGAATGCTCGGACCTGACACCCATAATGTGATGGTGCACCATCTTGCTGGAAAAACTCAGGGAACGTGCCAGCTTCAGTGCATAAAGAGGGAAACACATCATCATGTAGCAATTTCAAATATCCAGTGGCCTTGAGGTTTCCATTGATGAAGAATGGCCCCACTGTCTTTGTACCCATATACCACACCATACCATCACTTTTTTGTTCCAACAGTCTTGGAGGGATCTATCCAATGTGGGTTAGTGTCAGACCAGTTGAATGGCCCCCATAATTATGACTTAGTATCTCCTAATTATGACGTACTAAGTCATAATTATGAGATAAGGGGGAGCAGTCTGTTGCAGGGGGACATTTTAGTGCATGAACTGGAAACGAAAGTTACTGCATCCTTTTGCTTGAAAGTGCCTCATTTCACACTCATGGAGATGTAGCAGCTATCCTATGGTTTAGCTTGATGATTGTACATGTAAAGACGCGAGGGGCAGAGCTCCGCATAAAATGTTCAGAACTGGCAGATCCGCAGGCTGCTACTCCGCGGAGTTCTGAACAGGCAAAGGCGCGGCCATTTATACACGCGGTTTATCACACATCAGCCTAAACGAGCCACACTTGGCGGCGTGTTTATTTAAGGGTCCTGATACCGCCGTAGAGATCATTTAGGTAGAACCGGTAAGGTATCAGGGCCAAAGACCAAAGAAAGAAAGAAAGAAAGAAAAGAAAAGAAAAGAAAAGAAAAGAAAAGCGCGCAGAAAGTTGAGAGTCCTAAGACGACGGCGAAAGAGAGCCCAGCGCACGCACTCAGCTTAAGTTTATTAGTGCTTTATTTTCCAGAGCACCGTCCATTCTCACGTAGACGGCGGAGCTCCGTTATATTGTGTTTTCAGTTTTCTTTGGTTTCATTTATGTTCCTAATTAATAATCCCACACCATCTCCAAACAGGAAGGTCTTCCCGTGCGTGTCATAAGGACGCTCACATACTCCTATTTCGTTGCCCCCCTCTAAAGCTCTCTCCGTACCGCGCCATGGAACAGGACATTAGTTAAATCTACTATTACCATTCAAATTACTCAACAACATTAATATCTCCCAGTGTCTCAATCCAATAAAGAAATAAACGAGAATTAAATTCGGCACTATTGTCCCCGTCTTGTGCCGATCACGTAACCCTACCCTTTGTCATAATCATGAGACCAGGATCTTAAATTATGACATATTAATGCATAATTATAAGTTAAGTAATAATTATGAGTAAATACATCATTCCTGTGATTTTTTTTAGACAATAGACCAAATATTGGCGAATTTAATTCGCGTTTATTTCTTTCTTGGATTGAGAAACTGGGAGATATTATTATCATTGAGTAATTTGGATGATAATAGTAGATTTAACTAATGTACAGTCATCAGACTAAACCATAGGATAGCTGCTACATCTCCATGAGTGTGCAATGAGGCACTTTCAAGCAAAAGGATGCAGTAACTTTCGTTTCCGATGTCATAAACTAAAATGTCCCCCTGCAAGAGACTGCTCCCACTTATCTCATAATTATGACTTAGTAAGTATGAGATACTAAGGATAAGGATCTCATAGATACTAAGTCATAATTATGAGATACTAGTCATAATTATGAGATAAGTCATAATAATGAGATAAGGATCTCATAATTATGAGATACTAAGTCATAATTATGAGATAAGGATCTCATAATTATGAGATAATAACTCATAATTATGAGATAATAAGTCATAATTATGAGATAATTCCTGCGATTTTTTTCTTTTGTGAATGCAATGTGCTTCCGTAGTAATGGAGTAATGTCCTGAGACATTATATACACACATATATAAGTTCCACATCATTATATCTAGTTTTATAATAATATATAGAGTGATGGCCAAAAGTATCGAGACAAAACCAAAGTCACCATTTTCATAACAATCTATATAATATCTAATTAATGACAATACAAAAAAATAAAAAAATTAATTATTTCTATGCAATTAAATTACCATATGTAACTGGTGCGATTAATTTATTGATTTAATCTAACTTGCTTTGCTTTTCCCTTCCTTATTTGTATTATTGTTATTTTTCTTTTTTCACCTTTATTTTATTGTCCATGATGTTTTAATTTTCTTCCATTTTCTTTTAAGATTGGTTTAGTGAACCTCACGAATTCTTGTTCGTCCACGATTGTTCACAGGTTAAAATAATGTAATGTTAACTTAGTGGAACTTTCTCTTAGAGACTTTGTTTTTTGGAGGGTGGGAGGGGGGAGGGATGAGAGCAAATTACTACTAATTACAGTTGATAAACACAAAAGGGCAAATTAATTAAACATTACCTTAGAAAAGATGAAAGTGTCTCTGAAAATGCGTTCATATGTGCATTGCAGTGAAATGGAGCTGGATTTTTTTTTTTTTTTGCATGACGGTGCTTTCAAAAGCACTTCCCAAGCTGCTTGACTTTGTGAATAAACAAATCAACACTTCAGGACTAGCAGTGTCAGACTAAATGTTTATCAGTTTAACTGTACAGTGGATTAATAGTAAGTTTAATCTACAGAGAGTCTCTCTACTTGTAATGAGGTTTCAGTGTGTGCCCACTAGCAAACAAGTGCATTTATTCATATGCTTCAGAGCTGCGGCTTTCCATGCTGTGGACACAATGGTAAGCACCCACAAGGGACTATTTCTACTCGTAGTTGGTCTGACAGACAGTAGCACTGTTGCATCCTGACTATTTTAAAGGTTGTTTCCATACAAAAACAGACTGAAACTCTGTTCACCACTGTCTAGTAAATATATATATACTGTAATAGTGATATAGCTTCTAAGGTCATGAGACCTCCTTCCTTTCCTTGATGAGAGTGACTTATCTTACCGCAAAAATTCCTCACTTGTACATACAATAAAAAATAACTATACAAAAAATAAATAGTTTTTAAGTTTTAATATTACAGTGGAACCTTGGATTACGAGTATTATTCGTTCCGGAAGTGGGCTCGTATTCCAAAACACTCTTAAACCAAATCATCATTTCCCATAAGAAATAATGAAAACTCTAATTATTCGTTCCACAGCCCCCAAAAATAAATACATAAAAATAATTAATACAATATATAAAATGAAAATAAAACAAATTAATCTGCACTTTAACTTTTAAAAAAAGTACAAATAAATCCTGACAGATAAGTGTTTCCATTGGTGCGCAAACGGACACACATACAAACACGGAAACACCGTTTAAAAAAAAGAATTCTCTCTGACCTGGCGTGAGCGCATACTACGGGAATCACTGCTGTAAAGTAAAGTAAAGTAAAAAAAAAAAAAAAAAAAATGAACCAGCACTTTACCTTTGAAAAGAATCGCGACAGAGCAGAGTTTCTGTGTCTTTGTGAAGCCAGGAGGGGTGAAAAGGCGAGAGAGCGTCTGTGTGTGTTTCAGTGTCAAATTGCGCACACAGGAGCAGAGTTTCTGTGTTTGAAGCCGTGGGGGGAAGGAGGGAGGGGGAGGGGGAGGGGGAGGGGGGTAAGGTGAGAGAGTGACGCTCGGTGTCAAAATAAGAGTCGCATGTGTGAAGCATGATACTTGGCGCTCGTAAACTAATACTTGCTCAGTTTCCGAATAAAAATTTATTAAAAATCTTTGCTCGGTTTGCGGAACACTCGTAAACCACATTACTCGCAATCCGAGGTTCCACTGTATTGGACTTTCCAGTTTAGCTTGCATAAACATGCTTCAGTTAGTTCTTAATACAGCAGCGAGAGTCCTTACTAGGAAAACTACAGCTGGGGGCAGAGCTTTTTCTTACAAAAAGAAATGGAAGTACAGTATTATGGTGAACTGGTATGTTTAGATGCTGTCTCCTCCACTCTCATTTATTACTCAGGTTTGTTGCTGGTGAAATTATTGGTTGCTTTACATCTCAGGAAGCCCTCATGTCTGTGACCATACCTAACTGTTGTCTCTCCACTTCTGCTCTCCCCCCTCTCTCTTTCCCTCTCTCTGTCGAGCTACACATGTCGTTCCTGAGTTGACATTGATACAGACTCCCTCTGCCCTCTGGACCTGCCTGACTCATCCTGGTGCCCTGCTTCTGGTTGGAGATCTCGTCACATAGATATCGGGTGTGTCTCTTTGGGATTCGAACGATGTCTGGGGACGGTTTCACTCTTCTATGAAGACTGTTTTGGCCTCGACTGATGTTGACAGCTGTTTCTCTGCAGACTTGGCTATGGTCGCTCGATAGTTCAGGACTGGAATTTCCTACAATTCAATATGAGCCTACATTAACTACCTGGACTCCATATTAACATTAATTAACATCTGTTAACAACTGTTATACTGAACTGCCTGCCACCTAATACACAATATGAATGCAGATCAAGTTCTGCTTTTTGTTTCACCCAAACGAGGATGGGTTTCCTGTTGAGTCTGGTTCCTCTCAAGGTTTCTTCCTACTATCTCAGGGAGTTTTTCCTTGCCACAGTAGCCCTCGGCTTGCTCATCAGGGACTATCTGACCATTTTTGATTCATACACATTCACATTTCATACAAACTTAAATAATTCTTTTGATTGTGTAAAGCTGCTTTGCATTGATGGCAATTGTTAAAAGCGCTATACAAATAAAACTGAATTGAATTGATTGTCTTTTTAAATTTTTTTTTATGAAAGCCATATTTTTCTCCTCACAGTTATGCAATTTACTCATGCCATGGTCACGGCCACACCTTCATACACCCACTGATGCTGGGTTTTGAACCTGATGCTGATAACAGCTTGGATGGGTTTTTGCTTTTTTGTCTAGCTTAGATGAGAGAGAGCCCAGAGAAGTCTTGAACACTTCTAGACAGTATTGATATATGGATTCCTTAAGCCTCAAGTTGCATTTGCAAATGCAGTGACAAAGGGTGTTGTTGGACAAAAGTTTACCCAAGTGTTCCTGAGCCCATATCCACTACAAAAGCACGACAGTGTTTAAGACAATGATATCTGAGAGATCAGACATCACACACATTCAGAACTATTATTGCATACTAAGTTTGAGCAATGCTCTAGAAGGACTAGGCCTTTCTTTAAATCTCCTTGTATACTATAATTGTTTCATCTGTTTAACAGTACCCATTTCTAATCACCTTGTAATTTCTACTTGTCAGAATTTTATTAGCCTTAAATGGGACCTGTCACAGGGTAAATCATCAAATAATGTGTTGATAAGTTGTCAATATGGTACATAGTGAAGAGACTTTACATATTACTAATTTTAGTTTTTATTGCCATATTGTCCCAACTTTTTGGGAGTTAGGTATATAACTGCCAAATAAAATGGTAAATTTAAAAAGTATCCAAGAATATTCACTTTGGACAGTGCATGAAACTGCAGGTGCAAATGTCAGAAAGCTGAACAGTCTGATGAAATGCATGTTTTTGAGCGCTCGTTATTGAACACAGTCCTGCATTAAAGATCACTACTTGTCTTTTATTTTTTTATTATTCTTTGTGGGGGATGGTTGCCAGTGGCAACTGTCTGGATTACTGTCTGGAAAACTGCCAGCAACCATTTTGTTTGCCATCTGGAGCCACACTTGTGTTTCTTTTATTGTGTAGTGCTACATTTTATAAACTCCTCCTGAGTTTTCAGCTGGTAAAGATACCATATATAATCCACATGCCTTCTGTTGTCTTTTGGTCCAATTTAAAAAATGCCAGTGTGAACACTAAGTGAACCAGGACTTTATTTTAACAAACTAAAACTAATGTATTAGTTTAGGTTTTGGTCCAAACCAAGAGAACCTATGCACCCTCATTCTACAATTTTTTTATACTTGTATTTTCTGTCCTTCATCCTTTTATCCTGGTCAGACTTTACTCAAAAGCCAAACTAAAGAAAACTATGCCTATTCTCATTTAATTGTGAAGGCAATTTAGCAGTTAGTTGTATAGTTTAGGACAGTGGAAAGAAACCAAAGTAAACAGAGGAAGCCCATACAAATCTGGTAAGAAAACCATACATAGACACAAACGCAAGCTCAGAAATTAAGAAAGGATACTCCATAAACCAAATACCAGTTAAGACCATTTCAGTTTGTAATACAAAAAAATTTACTGGCCTTTCGGTGTCACACAATGACAGTGAATGCATCTTATAAAACATGTTAATTGAGCTTGGCTACTGTACTAAATAGCTCATGATTATCACATTCATAGTACAGATCCTCCCAGTTTTCATACCCCTCACCATTATTACATACATACAGTAGTAGCCATTTCAAACAGCCACCTGGTCCATGACGGATCCCTCCCCGATCTGTGTGTTGACTCTTATCCCCTGCGATGATGCAGTGAATGAAGCCCCGCCTCATTCACACCCTCTTGCGCTGTTCTAATAAGATGGTCGCGATGCTGTAGAGTCCCGCCAGAAGGAGCAGCGACTGGACGTAATATACACAGTGTCAGTGTCTGAGTACCAGCCATTAACTATGCTTTAATGGTCTGACCTTTCATGCATATAAGACATTGTGCCACTGTAAGTTCGCATTGTTTGCACTGCCACACATTTTCATCATTGAGAAGGTCATCTTGCTCTGTCACTCTCATATACTTGAAAAAAAAATGATATTAAACATTTAAAATGTTAGACGGAAATACATATGTTTATGTAGCAGCATGTTTGACAAACAACTCACTTAAGTACAGGCCATAGTAATGTCATACTTATGAGAGGGCATGAGTAATAAAAAAAAATTTTATACAGTGTGTGGCTAAATGGTTAAGGCAGCTGCATTGAAAGCAAATGATCTGTGGTTTGTATCGTGAGGATGCAAATAAATTATAGTTCATATATCACGCTAATGTCATGTAGTACATAGCACGTCACGAACACTGTTCTACTATATTATTTATTATGTTACATAACGCACACATCTTATATTGTAGGTTATTCATGCTATAGATATAGATATCTCTCTCTCTCTCACACACACACAGGGAAGGAAATATTTGTTTTGTTTTTCCCATTCTTTCAGTTCCCCAGATTTGTTTTGTAATAAACCACCACTTTTCTAATAAATGCGAAAAGTCAGTGGTCAATCGATGCACTTTTCCCCCAAACATTTCATATTTTTATGGTAAAATATGCTAAAGATTTTAATTTTAAAGGAGCATGCACAAAGGAATTCTGTATCACTTTTAAAACAGTATATCTCTGCTTACTTATTGTATACAGAAATTGACTTGGGTATGATAAAATAGCTTCAATTTCACTCTTTCACTTAGTTTTCTGTTTTTTATTGGTGATATCCCTGCTCATCGAATGCGTCCTGTTTAATCAGAACTCAGTACCAACTTGGTCAGGTTTAACTGTAACATTTAATTCAGTTTTATTTATGTAGTGCTTATAAAAATTGTCACTAGCACAAAGCAGCTTTACAAAATAAAAATAAAATTATAGAAATGAGTATGAAATGTGTAACAGAATATGTATACATCAAAATGATCAGTGTCCCTGATGAGCAAGTTGAGGGCGATAGGGGAAGGATACACTCCCTGAGATTCAACAAATTCAGGTTTCAACAAAACAAAAGAATGGTTGTAAATTGTGGAAGGTGTTGCAGAACTTCAAGTAACTGCACGATTATTAATAATTCACTTTTAAAAATGTGAAAATGTATTTGCTTTTCTAACAGCATTGATGTTTTCAGAGTGTTGCAGTAATGAGATTTTTTAGGACATGTTTTGGAAATTATATTCAAAAAGGTGTTAAATGGCAAGTTTAAATTTATGTTCACAAATAGTCTAGACGTTGTTGCTATTGTCTGGGGGGAAAAATAATTATTTAAAAATATATATAAATAAATTATTTATTTTCATACTTGAAATGTTTGCAACCAAGGCCACCCATACACACCTGTGACTTATCTTGTAAATGTTATTATTCACAGATTCACAGTTTGTTCAGAGAAACTGGCAGCACTGAAGATAAGCCCAGCAACATTGCTTAGTTAATAAACAAGTTAATGTTTACAAAATAATTCCTTTAAGAACTGTGAAGTGGTTAAAGCACCTGCACTGAACGCAGACGATTTCTGGCTCGTGTGTCTTTTGGATACAAGTGTATTTTAATTCAAACATCACACGCTGATGTCATGTAGTAATACGTTTACACTATATTATTCATTATCACATAACTCACACATCTTTATGTTGTAGGCTACTAGGGTCGCAATGGGGGAACTTCCTGACATTCATCAATAAAGGCCGTAGAGCTCCGCAATGTTGCTTCCAAGCTTAGACATGTTCAGAACAGAGAATGTCCTAACTATGTAGATACAGAATGTGGTGTTTTCCCAAACATGATTTTTCCAACTTGCAGTTTATTCAGATTCAGACAGATTGAATTTAAGAATACAGCCCTAGGACCCTAAAGCACAAACATACAGTACGCACACTGTCTGACCAAAAAAGTCTTCGCACAATAAATAGACAAACATTAACAATATCACTGATCGTCTTTCGTTTCGTAAATGTTGTATTCTTCACGAAGGTTGGGTGATTATACAAACGCACCATTTTAAAGAATGAAAAATAAAAGTAAATTTCGCAAGAAAATCTTGAGAACAAGGCGCCATCTAATGGTGGCACCTGCAAATGTATAAATGGCTAACTGCGAAATCTAGACACATCTTTCTGGGAATAGAAGATGGAGGGGCTCGCGAAGGTTGAAGCCTCACAAAAATGGTCCAATTTTAAACTATTTTTAACAACTTTGGTCTTGTTCAGGTCAAATGAATATACTATAGCAACTGAAATCAGGTAACATCCCACAAACATCCCACCCAACTTAAATCAGCAAGGAAAATCACTAAGCCATTAATTATGAAAATGAGGTGACAAGCTCTTTGAATTTTCTCTTTGTTTATTGACACATAATGTCAGAGGACCTTCGGATTTAGTGGAAGCTCATTCTTACATGCAAAATAAATTCATGAATGAAAGATTTTTAAAAAAATGTAGGGAAAAAAAATATATATAAAAATCACTCAAAAAATACATTCACATGAGCAGTAGTGGTTCTAAAGTTATTGGAGCCAAAGACCTATACTAAACTGTAAAAAAAACAAAAACAAAAAACCCTTAATAATAATTATAAAAATAAATTAATAAAAAAAAAAAACATCTGGATACAACCCACTTAATTTAAGCAACCAGTCATAAGGCTAACACTTTAAAAGATCAGTAATAATTTTTTATAATTGTATTCTGTGGATTGTATTTGTACCACTGTAAAAAAAAAAAAAAAAAAAAAAATTGGAATAAATATTGTACCCCTGGCTATGTTCTTGGACTCCACTCTGAGCATCAGTGATGTACTGGATATTGTCATGGAAGAATGCAAAGTGCATACAGAAAGTATTTACAGCGCTTCACTTTTTTTCCACATTTTGCTATGTTACAGCCTTGTTTCAAAATGGATTAAATTCATTATTCTACAAACAATACCTCTTAATGACAACGTGAAAGAAGTTTGTTTGTAATCTTTGATAATTTATTAGTAATAAAAGAAAACGGAGAAAAAAAAAAAGAAAAAAAAATCACATGTACACAAGTATTCACAGCCTCTGCCATCACACTCAAAATTTAGCCACTGATCATGTGATGTGTTTCTAAAACTGGATTGGAGTCTACTTGTGGTAAATTCGGTTGAATGGAAATTATTTTGAAAGAAACACACCTGTTTATATAAAGGTCAAACATTTAATAGTGCATGTCAGAGCACAAACCAAGCCATTAAGTCTAAGGAATTGTTTATAGACCTGCAAGACAGAATTGTATCGAGGCACAGATCTGGGAAAGGGTACAGAAAAATTTCTGCAGCATTGAAGATCCAGATGAGGACAGTGGCCTTCATCATCCATAAATGAAAGAAGTTGGGAACCACCAGGAATCTTTCTAGAGCGGCCCACCTGGCCAAAGTGACCGATTGGGGAGAAGGGCCTTAGTCAGGGAGGTGACCGAAAACCCAATGGTTAGTCTGAAAGAGCTCCAGTGTTTCTTTTTGGAGAAGAGAACCTTCCAAAACAACCATTACTGCAGCACTCCACCAATCATGCCTGCATGGTAGAGTGGCCAGACAGAAACCACTCCTCAGCAAAAGGCAACACATTTTTGAGAAACAAATTTTTTGAAGCATCTTTTAAAATCTTTTAAGTCTTTTTAAAATAGGAGGCTACAAAGATGTTTTTTCTTCTTGTAGGTTCTCCCGTCTCCACAGAGAAACACTGGAGCTCTTTCAGACTAACCATCGGGTTCGTGGTCACCTCCCTGACTAAGGCCCTTCTCCCCCAGTCAGTTAATTTGGCCAGGTGGTCTGCTCCAGGAAGAGTCCTGGTGGTTACAAACTTCTTCCATTTATGGATGATGAAGGCTACTGTGCTCATCTGGACCTTCAATGTTGCAGAAAATTTTCTGTACCTTTCCCCACATCTGTGCCTCGGTACAATCGTGTCTGAGAGGTCTACAGATAATTCCTTGGACTTAATGGCTTGGTATGTGCTCATGGCATGTCAGAGCACATTAAATAGTGGGACATTATATAGACAGATGTGTGTCTTTCCAAATCATGTCCAAATCAACTGAATTTACTACAGGTGGACTACAATCGGGTCATAGAAACATCTCAAGGATGATCAGTAGAAAGAGGATGCACCTGAGCTTAATTTTGAGTGTCATGGCAAAGGCTGTAAATACGTGATTTTTATTTTTTATTTTGCAAAGATTGCAAACAAACTTCTTTCACATTGTCATTATGGGGTATTGTTTTAAAAATTTTGAGGAAAATAATGAATTTAATCTATTTTGAAATAAGGCTGTAATATAGCAAAATGTGGAAGAAGTGAAGCGCTGTTAATACTTTTCGAATGCATTGTAGGACAATATCAAGGATATTTGAAAAACACACACACATGCATACATACAACCACATCACATTCTCTCTAAAATACAACATATGAAATTCTACTGTCCATCTTCCACCTGCTGTGGCATGTTTACCACCCCTTCACCAGTATCTATGACTCCTGTTATATTAGCATTGTTAGCATTTTGCAGGAACCTCCTTAAGTCCTTCAAAGCAGGCTTGAACATCTGAATGAGGGCAAGAAGGGTGGCCTGTGTGCCTTCCAGGGCTTGTGCTTGTCTCTCCTGGGCACAGGCCTGTGCTTCCTGTGAACGACGGATCATCTGCAGCAGGTCATTCTGGTTTTCCAAGTGCTGAGCAATTTCACGCACATGCATGTTGGTGACACGCTGCTCCTGCAACAGCTTGGCAGAGTTCAATGCAATGCGGCTCTTCAACTCCTGTGGCTTTATTGAGCACTCAGCCTGTGCTGCCAAAACATCCACAGGGGCTTCAGTTGTAACAGTGACCGGTGTCTCTGTTGTGCAGTATTCTACCATGCCCTCCTCCAGAGTATGGTATGCAGTCTCAGCTACTGTATCACACACACAACCTTATTAGACATTTTCTGGAATTTTTGCAATAAGAATAAAAAATAAAATAAAATAAAAAATTTTCACATAAAAATGCACCTGTTCTGCACACTTTTTTTTCTTAATTTTGCTTGGTTAAATCAAATGACCAGTGGCAACAAAAATTAAGCTAGACATAGACAGTAATTTAACTATAGTGATGTATATACACAGCTCAGCCATAATATTAAATCTACTGACAGGTGTCATGAATAACACTGTCAAGGTGTAGGATATATGAGGCAGAAAATAACAAGGACTTTGACAATGGCCAAATTCTGATGGTTAGATGATTGGGTCAGAGCATCTCTAAATCAGCAGCTCTTCTGGGGTTTTCCTAGTATGCAGTAGCTAACAAAAATGGTCAAAGGGCAACCGGTGAATCATCTACAGGGTCATACATTTGGTCTGACCTAGAGGTTACCAATTGCAAAATTGGAAAAGATTCAAAAGTTTTTAAAATCCCTTTTCCCTCCGAAGAACTATAAATAAGTGCATACTTTTAAACAACATTTTTTTTCTCCAAAACTGCACAAAGGTTAAAGGATTTTCTCTCAGTCAACAAATCACAAAATAAAATGTGACATATCAGAAACCTTTTTAGTAGGGGCACTCAACTATTGTTATTGCACTTTTTTGGCCCCAAAACCTCTCGCATTCAATGCAGGTTGGGGCATGGCACAGTCCCTCCTATAGCCTGGGAATGGCTTGCTTTTAATTTCTTAAGATATCAGTATGATGGTTTTCAACAAACTCCATTTTTTATGATTCTGGCTACATTTTTTGGTCCGACAGAAAAAATTAGACATGTTTATTGACTCAAAAATGTCTGGAAAAGATCATGGCAATGCAAAATAGTTTATTCCTTCCAAACGGCTTAATTTAAAATCAGATGAATTCCAGAGTGCAGACACAGCAAAGCCAAACAACATTTCTCTCTCAATTGTTCTCACGCTTCAACCTTCAACCAATTCTCCAAAAAATGTATGCTGCACCGGTGAACCATTTACAGGGTCATAGGGAGCGTTTGGTCTGACCTAGAGATTATCTAGGTTATTAATTGCAAAATTGAAAAGAAGTTTTTTAAAGTTAGTTAGTTTTTTCACTAACACTTCCTAAGATATCCATCTGGAAAGTAGCACAGTCATTTTCCTAATAAGGTCTATGCAAGAGATCAGGCTACATTCTGTGTGCGAGTCAAGCAGCGACAGCCACCGCTAAGACAACCAGGCTAAACCATACCCCACACACACTAACACTCTGGTGTGCATAAATAAAATGAAACTAGCGTACATAAACGATGACGTATAGACGCACTGCCGCTTACCAAAGAAAGTCAATGGCCAAGATGTTTTGGCAGTAATACTCATTGAGCAGGAGCATGATTTGTCCGGCTGCTCTTTATTTATTAATACCTATTCTTTTTATACCTATATTTATCTTTTTTTATTGTATTTTGTATTTATTTTTTCATGGCATTCATTGGAGAATGCCAAAAATAGAATTAAATTTCACTTTTGGGGGGGGGGGGGGGGGTAGGATTCTTGACTGTGCATGACATTAAAACGTTGGCCAGTTTTACTATTAAACACTGATATCTTCTAATCAGAAGGGGATCACAGGGGATTGGAAGAGGGATACAATGGGGTAAACAAAATGCAAAATGGAAGTTATGTCTGTTGTATTGAAATATTATGTTTATCCGTGAAATAACTTCTAATAAAGAAAGTTAATAAAAAAATAAATAAATAAATAAAAAAACCACTGATATCTTCTGTCAGTTTTTACAATTAATATTTTACAAGCAGATAAGTGATCTCTTACAGTAATTTACATTTAGGCATTTGGCACACGGTCTTATTCAGAGCTTTGTCGTTTCCATAAATTTTCGTGAATTTATTCTGCAAAGTTGAAAGGTTCATCACTATTCTTCCAGGTCGTGTTTCTTAAACCACCAATTCCAGTAAATTCAGCAATGTTCCTAGTTGTTTTATTCTGTTGCTGAAATTAATGAATCACGACCAGATATCACTTCACTGCTTGGTAAAGATGTCAAAATGTTCACTATTACAGAGCAATTACCCCTTTGAAATGCCCCTTTTTTGCCAGGCAAAAAAAAGTCTATTTAAGACTGGGTATTAATTTTACAAAAATAATAATAATCAAAATTCTTTCTCAAATTTACTTATTTAATTGATTCTTCTACTCTTGAACTACTCAGTAATTGTTCATGTCCAAATGTTTCCTTCCTATTCAGCTTTCATAACTATTCATTGTCACTGTTTCTTTTTCCTACATTTTGGTCTAGTGTTTTGTAATTGCATAAAATTCAGATTGTGGTCTAGACCATATTCTAAATATTATTATTAGAATATTATATTAAATATATTTAATTCTAAATATTTATAAGAAATAAATTATATTTATTATTTGTGGTAAAACTTAAACCTAGTGTATTTTATGTTATTATCCAGTGGAACCTTGCAAGTAACTTTGTCTACAAATGTTTTGCAAAATGAGCAAAATTTTTTAACAAAATTTTAACTTGATAAAGGAGCGAGGTCTTGACATATGTGCAGTATGCATGCACTTTGTCTGCCGAGTGTTACGTGATCACAGCTGAGTGATGGTTCTCTCTCGAGCTATGAGACTGTGAGTAATTGTTTCCCATGCTTAGTCTCAGTCAGTCTACATCCGCGTATATAGCTTTTTTTCTATTTTGTGACCAAGTGTAGTTTTTTAGTAACTACTGCAACAACAGCCCTCATGAAGATAAAAGCTTAAAAAGGCTTTATGAGTGCGGGAGATCAATCCGTTTAACGAGAAAGCAATGTCACATTTCCGCGAGATCCTCAAAAGGAGGCAAAAGCAAGTGTCAGAGAGGTTCCTTGTTAAAAAAGTTTACAGACAGCAGTGATTTTATTAGTGTGTGTTTGTGGAAGTGTGCAAGGAAAAAGTTATTAAAAATAATTTTCCTCACTTTCATAACCACAGCAAGGTTTGTAATTTAATCTATGACCTATCAAAATATTTTCTGAAGGCCTAAAAGGCTTACCTTCTAGAGTTTTCATTTCACAGGCAGTACCGGGTGTCGGCTGAATACCTGCTGAACAAAGTAAAATGGTATAAGCCTGCTACAGGATTTTAACCTGCTTATTGTGCATGCTGAATATTAACAGAAAATGGTTTACTCTTATTAAATGTTGTTAAATATGCTCATGTTTGGTTATACATTATGTTTAAATCTTACACATGCTAAACTCTGATAACTCAGTAGTAAAATGATGAATTCATCAAATTGTAAAAAAGGGAAATTTTCACCATAACAATAGAATTACATATTTTTATTGTGGTTTGCAGTACTCGGTCACCTGGTCTTGTATTGTTTAATGCAGTGTTTCCTACACAGAGTATACTTGTGCGGGCCGGCCCAGGTATATTGACGGCCACCCAAGTATATTTGCAGATCTGTCGGGAAGAATAATGCCATTGGTGATCTATTAACGAGTAGGGGACAGTGCACCGTTCTCACACTAGCAGAATAAGCAGGCATGTGAGTGGTAACAATAAAGCGGTGTAATGTCTACCATCAATAAATCAATCATGGAAGGCAAAAAGAATAAGAAAGCCGTACTGACGGTCATGCATTCTCTGCAGAGACACACAGTTTTGCACAGTTAACAGCTCGCCTTTATAAAACCCAGGAAGATTAATAAAACCAGACAGGGTGCCCACCAGACAGGCTGCACACTGAAGTCACATGCTGACCAGCTAGGTGTCTGAATGACTATCGCCAAACTAGTCTGACACCAATTATCATGAAGTGCTTTGAGAGACTTGTCCTTCCCAACATCAAGGCCAACATCCCCACTAATCTGGACAGCCACACACACTCACTCCACACAAGCCTGTCTCATCTAGAGCATCCCAATATATATATGTTAGGATGTTATTTAAATTATTTACATTAATTCTGCATTTAATACAATAGTATCCCACAAACTAAACAAGCTCTTTTCACCCTATTCACACATGACTGCAAACCCATCGACTCCTCTAGTGACACCACAATAGTGGGACTGATCTCATAAAACAGTGAGACTCACTACAGAGAGGTTGAGTGGTGTGTAAATAGTGACCTGGTTCTGAACACCACTAAAACAAAGGTGATTGTTGTGGACTAAGAGAAGAGCAAGAAAAACGACACCAACAACCCTCCACATAAATAGTGAGGAGGTTGAGAGAGCTAGCAATGTCAAATTCCTGGGTCTGCACATAACAAATGACTTCACACCCTTAACACTTCCCACTTAGTGAAGAAAGCTCAACAGAGGCTTTTCTTCCTAATAAAGCGTAAAAAGGCAAATGTACCCTATCAGCTCTTAGTGAATTTCTACAGGAGCACAATAGAGAGCATTCTCTGTCACAGCTGCACTGCAGAGAACCAGAGAGACCTAGCTTGGATAGTAAAGATTGCACAAAGGATTGTGGGAACCAAGCTCCCCAACCTTGACACAGTTTATGCTAGCCGTTAGCACCATCATTAAGGATCCAACCCATCCAGGACACAGACTGTTTGTGCCCTTCCCATCAGGCAAAAGATACAGGACAATCGGTACACACACTGAGGAACAGCTTCTTCCCCAGAGCCACCCCCCTTCCTCAGAACTGGCAGGACAGATTTGTTAAGAAAATGTATACAGTGGGGAAGATTATTATTTGATCCCCTGCAGATTTAGTAAGTTTTCCCACTTAAAAAGAAACGAAGGATCTATAACTTTTATCATAGATTTATTTTAAAGGATACAGACAGAATAATCAAAACACAAGGAAAAAAATATACACATATTATACACATTTTATAAACTGCCTTGCATTTCAGGAAGGAAAATTACTATTTGATCCTATACAGTAGGAGCCACACCAAATAGCCGAGGCCACGTGAATGCCGTGCGGATCCCATGCGGCTTCCCTTTGGACCCTGTGCTCACCCCTCCCTCTCCTGCAAAGAAGGTGTGTCAAGATTTCACAGTAAACACACTAGGGCTGGAACGATTCCTCGAGTAAATCGAGTAATTCGATTACAAAAAATGATCGAGGCAAAATCTTCTGCCTCGAAGCTTCGTTTAATTAATTTTAAAAGCCTGCGTTTTGTTTTTGCGCAATTATTTGTTGACAGCACGCTTTTAAAACAGCGTGCTTCTCGGTACAAGCCGCCAGTAAACACCAACGAAGAAGAAGCGCTTATGTCACCCACAAAGCGGAAGGAGACGCAAACAGTGAGCTGTGTATTGATTTGAGAGAGCGTTCTGTTGCGAGCTGCAAAATGGAAGGGAGCGATAAAATTATCAGCAAGGCCAAGAGAAGAAGAAAGCCGCAAGAGAAAACAACAGAAATTGTCAGTAAAGGCTTATGTTATGCCTGAGATATAGATTTTGAACCTTTTAGTTGCACAACTTAGTGTTTTTGTGTAATTATTTATTTTAATGTGTGCCTTAGTTTTTTTTATCCTTAAAGTCATTTGAAAAACGTTTTTTTTTTGCATCCGAGAAAAGGCTTTAAAATAAGAATGTATGGTGCTGTAATGCACTTAATTAATCTCAGTCAACTTTAATACCCCTATCTCACCTATGCGGTTTCGCACGGTGGCCGGAAGTACGATTCTTCATGATTCACAGCGAGTTTTGGTGCTGCAATTATGTTTCCATCTTTCTGCGCGAAAAATTAAATATGTTTAAGCCGCCTTAAAAACATGTTTGAACATGTTTAATATTGTTGGCGGAGCTTGCAGAACTTTGCGGAACGTTGGTGGGCAGTCGCGGCGGCTCACGGTGCCTAACAAATCTTACTGCGAGTCAAACCGCATAGGTGAGATAGGGGTATAAGCTCTTCCTTGTATTGTGAATGACGACTGTTTATTTTTCATAAAATGCTGTATGCATTTAAAAAAAATTAAAGGAGATTTTTCTAAAAAGAAAACCAATGAATCTTTGTTTCTTATATATTTTACATTGTTGTTTAATTAAGCAAAAGTGCATTTTATCCGATTACTCGAATAATCGATTAAATTTTTGGTAGAATACTCGATTACTAAAATATTCGATAGCTACAGCCCTAAAACACACCCATTCAAGCTCTATTTATTCATTTACCTGGTGCCACAACCAGATGGCGCTTTGTTCTCAAGAACATGTTAACACAAGCCAACAATTTAGCTGCGCTGAGCTGCAATCACATGATTTTAACAAATATGAACACGGAGTGCTTTTGCCTTTTTATAAAAATAATAATCATGTTTTTTGCTGTTTGTGTCCAGCACTGAATAATTATTTCATCCATTATTTGACCACAGCTTGAAATCATAGCTGGAATGTAATTGTGAATTTATGACTGAAATAAAGCTGTTCATCGGCGTGCGTGAACCCGCGGCTTGTACTTTCACAGACATACTCCCCCAGAAAGTCATCACCTCTTGCAATAATGCAGATCAAACACGACATGCACAAACCTACACCTGTCCATAAATAAAAAAGAAATATTTAAGCATATACGCAAAATGTATTTCCCTTAAACATTACATGTTAAAACAAGGAAAGTAGACATGCTGAGCTTCAGTTCATTGTGATGCGGACAAACGGTCCAGGAAGGAAACGGGTTTCGTTATTTTACAAAATCTGAATATATTCAGTATATTTAGTTAATTACACTCAAAGTATCAACTCCAACTATGAAGTCTGATTTAATTGATACCATTAAACATTTATTTGTTTCTATTTATGTTTTGCTGGCGAAATACATTTTAGGCAGAAACGTCTGCTCGGTCTTGTTAATTTATTTTAAACCCCTCAATTCTGCCAATTCCCCCATCAGTGAAACCTGTTTGATAGGTGAGAAGAGGGATTACAGTAACTGGAAGTCTGCATGTGTTCACCTCGAAGCGCGCTGTTGCGTTGTATTAAACGAATAGACTAAAACAAAAACAAAATCATGTTTGCTTCAGCATTGGAAACAATATTGTTTTAGGCTAATTTTATTAAAAATTAACAAGCCTGAGCAGACGTCTCTGCCTAAAATGTATTTCGCCGCCAAAAAAATAGAATAAATACAAATAAAATGTTTAATGTAACCAATTAAATCAGACTTCATAGTTGGAGTTGATACTTTCAGTGTAATTCACAAATTTACCGAATATATTCAGATTTTTTAAAATAACGACAACCGTTTCCTTCCTAGACTTTTTTCCGCATCACAATGAACTGAAGCTCGGCACGTCTTCTTTCTTGTTTTAATCTGTAATATTTAAGTGAAATATATCTAGCGTATATGTCTAACTATTCCATTTCATTTATGGACATTTATGTATTACGAAGTGAAGACTGTGTTCAGTTGTTCCCCGCACGGTGTATCTGCACGAAGAGTTTGTGTGTGCTTGTGCGCGTCTGATGGTGTTAACTAACTACCTGATTCGTGAATATGTCAACATATCTTTATTAAAACATAAAAATGCGTCGACCTTGAGCACCATCAAAAGACATGAATGAACAAAGAAATCTATTTTTAGTAAATGTTCTTATATGCACACGAAGTGCTTCGGACTTTTTATTATAATAATTTTTTTTGCTATTTGTGTCCAGCATTAAATAATTATTTCATCCATTATTTGACCACGGCTGGAAATAATAGCTGGAATGTAATTGTGAATTTATGACTGAAAAAAAGCTTTTCATCGGCGTGCGTGAACCCTGATTTGTGCGTGAACTTTCACTTTACAAAAAGGCAGCGTTTTGATCAAAAGGCTGTTAAATGCATGTGATTTATCGATAAACTCCCAGAAAGTCATTGCGTCTCGCAATAATGCAGATCAAACATAATACACATGTCCATAAATAAAAAGGAATATTTAAGCATATACGCGAAATACATTTCATTTATTATTTCGCAATATTACAGATTAAAACAAGGAAAGAAGACGTGCTGAGCTTTAGTACATTGTGCTGGCGAAATACATTTTAGGCAGAGACGTCTGCTCGGTCTTGTTAATTCATTTTAAACCCCTCAATTCTGCCAATTCCCCCATCAGTGAAACCGGTTTGATAACTTCACACCTATTGTGAATGAAAGGTGAGAAGAGCAATTACAGTAAGGGTCAGCGAGTAGACTAAAACTAAATCATGTCTATACTTCATGTAAAGTCTGAGAATTGATTTACCATAAGCTTTGTTGTATTGTTTTTAATTACTCTATACACAACCTATGAATTTACCCATAAATTTGCCGTAAACAGTGTTTATGTTGCTGAACATTAAAAAACTGCCATGTCCCATAAAACAGTGCATTACAATAGAACAAACCAGGAAATAAGTGTTTGATGCATTGCAGTACTCTGTATTAACAAATGCCTTTATAAACGTGGCCCTGAACAGCCAACACCGGTTGCTAACACCGGTTGCTAACACCGGCTGGCTTTAGCAACAATTGGTGATTTTTTTTTGAGCTCTCTCTCTCTCTTGCACACACAAATAGCACCTGTAATGATGATTGATGAAGATTGAGACCCAAGGGTTTAATTTGCATAACAAAAATTATTATTATTATTAATAAATGTAGTGGTAGTAGTAGTAATCCAAGGCAATATAAGCTCTCTCTCTCTCTCTCTCTCTCTCAAACACACAGCACATGAAATTGCATAAAACCAAATGAAACTAGGGCAAAAATATAAGCAGTAAAAATACAGTAGTTTACTCTAGGTAAACTATCCATGTCCTGCGATAACAGACGCCAACCCTCTGGAACTTTTTAGTTTTAGAATTGTTTTCAAGTGTGAGTATTTATGGGGATTTAATCTGTCTCTGCTGCCGCATCTATTCACAGTTGTGATAAGTGATTAATAACCCATCAGATCTTTGCTGGGGGAACATTATGCAGGGATAAATGACAAAAGAAATACTGATCTGTTGTAACGAAAAAATTCTGTTTTATTAATCGGTTTCATTAGATTTTTTTACCACATCATCTAATTTATGAAACTATGTTAATAACATAGTATATAGACATTCTGTATAACGCCTGGACAGTGCAGTTAACTGCAGCAGTCAATGCTGCACCTGGCGAGATTATACAGCATTGCAACCATCTTATTGGAAAGCGCATGGGGGCGTTTATGGGGCGGGGCATCGTTAACTGCGTCATTGCAGGGGATCACATTCCGTGCACGGACTTGTCATGGTTCGCTATGGGACCGGCCATGTTCCAGGCGGTTGTTTGACAGGGCTCCTACTGTACAATAATTCTGCCTCCCATAGACTGTTTATATGTACATGTCGTACACAGATTCATTTAAGAAAGTGTTCCTAACCACAATGTTATCTTTATAAAAGCCATCTGCCCACAGAATATTAATCTTCCATTCAAACATCACTACCATGGGCAAGACCAAAGAGCTGTCAAAGGATGTCAAGAACAAGATTGAAGACCCACACAAGTTTGGAATAGGCCACAAGACCATAAACAAGAACCTTGGTGAGAAGGAGACAACTGTTATAGTGATGATTTGCAAATAGAAGAAAAGCAAATCAAGCCACTTTTCCAAGGGTAGCTTGAAAATGATTTCAGGGCAGCTGGGACCACAGTCACCAAACACCACTGTTAACACAATATGCTGGCATGGATTGAAATCCTCTGCACTGCAAGGGCACTCTCCTCAAGAAGGCACATGTACAGGCCCAACAAAATTTTGCCAATGAACAGAGAAGAACTGGGAGAAAGTGATGTGGTCAGATGAGACAAAATTGAGCTTTCTGACATCAACTTGACTGATGAAGAAAAAGAGAAGAAAAAAAAAAAAAAAAAACCCGCTGACTATGACCCCAAGAACACTATGAGCCAGAACCTCTTTTTCACAATTTGAGTACTGAAATATGCCTGTGACATCAAGGAAGAAAAACTCATGATCCATCAGGACATTCAGGTCATCAGCGGACAATTTTTTTGCCACATATTTTTGCGGAGCCTAGACATGACCAAATCAATCAACCTTAGATTACAGAGGCTTGTACAGTGGGAACTATGCATGGTGGGCACAAATGCATGATGGCAACTATGTATCACTTCATACACTTCCCTTTTTACCCTGAAGCAACCACCCCTCTGAGTGTCAGTCAGACCACATGACCTTTTTACATTGTTTCAAAATTTTTATGCTCCCTAGCCAACTGATGCCTTTTTCTGAATAGCCTCACTTTTTCTTTTGTTTCGGTAGTGAAGAAGGTAATCATGCCCATCTTGTCATCTCCGCAGAAGTGGATGTGCCAATAATTCACGTACCATACAAATTACATAATCTGAAATTTGTTTTCCATTAGTTTATATAAAAGCAGGCATTTAGCTTTCTATAGGTATATATGTATTTTTTTTGTCCGTGATGCAAGTATACAAGTTTCGGTTCACTTTCAATTGCTCAGGGGGTTCTTTAGACCTGTCTGTGTGCAAATGTGTTTGTGTTAAAGCCAAATGAGAAATGCAGGAGCACATAGACACACCTCTCCATCCACAAATGCTTACATGTAGCATTTTAACTGTTGTCTTGTAAATCGTTGAATAAACCTATGAACACAGCTGTTCTGAAGCAGTCCTTAACACAAGGGCATGGTCTATTTTTGTCCTTAATTAAAAGACATCAATATGTTAATAATTTACACAATGGTAACATTGTTTATTTTGCTGCATAAGGTAATAAGCAAAACAAAACAAACCAGAAAGTAAGTGTTCCATGCATTACAGTACTGCATATAACCAAGTGCCCTAACAAACATAGCTACAGTACATAGTTCAAACAAAGAGTATGTCCGATGGTGGGGATTGGAAGATGAATGAGGATACCTAATTTACAAGACAAAAGACGGTCAAAAGTGTGAATGCACATCTCCTCTTTTCTCTTTGGTGTGTGTGTTTTAGGTTCCTAAAGCTGCATTCTTAAATTCAGTCTGTCTGAATCTTTATAAACGCCAAGTTGGGGAAATCATGTTTGAGAAAACGACAACAACAATTAAACACTTGATCATTTGCGGCTGTGCTATTTTGTGCTTAAGTGACCCATATTTATTTTTTTCTCAGTTTTAAAAAAATGCTTTGGGTTTTAAGAACGTCATTAAAAGAACAAAGACAAACTTAGGAGGAGTGGAAGGTGAGAAAGGTAAGGTGGGAAATCTCAATGAAGAATGTAATGACTCCCCACACTACTGACTGTTAGATGGTGCTAAGTTGGTTTCTTTCGACCTGCCGGCACGCAAATGTGTTTGTGTTAAAGCCAGCTCAGGCAAACCTGACAATGCAGGAGCACACACCTGTGGCACTTTAACCGTTAGTGCATCAATGTTGCCTTGTAAATAGCTGATTAAACCTATGAACACAACTGTTCCAAAAAATTATAAATAGACGCATGGTCTATTTCGTCCTCAGGTGAAATACATCAAGACGTTAATACGTTACACCATGATAACATTAGCGGAGAATGATCTAAAAAGAGACTTATTACATCATGACTTTGAGACAGTTTTTATTTTGCAGAACATTACAAAACAGCCATGTCCAATAAAACAGTGCATCTTTAATAAGCCATATTGGATTCGAGTCAAAAGTAAAATTAACGAAAGACTAAGAAGCTCATGTAAACTTGACCCTGTAAAGTCACGGACTGGCTTTAACAATAATTGGTGATTGTTTTTATATTAATGTTTCTTTTGTATACATTTTTAAATGTTCAAATAAAACGTGATTTTCAGAGTATATAATTTGTTGTGTCATCTGTTTACAGTGTTGGCTGATTTTGTGACTGAGACCCATGGGTTACATTGAAATATTTTTTATTAGTAGTAGTAAGCCAGGCTTTAGCAACCTTGGATGAATCACAATATAAGCACTCTCTCTTATTTAACTTTTTAGTTGTTTTAGTATTGTTTTCAAGTGTGAATGTCTATGGGGATTTAATCTGTCTCTACTGCCGCATCTATTCACAGTTGTGATAAGTGATTAATGCCCCATCAGATCTTTGATGGGGGAACGTTATGCAGTGATGAATGACAAAAAAAATAAATACTGATCCGTTGTAACGATGCAGGGAGCGGCAGGTCCACGCATAAACTGTTCAGAACGGGCAGATCCGCAGGCTGCTACCACACGGAGTTCTAAACAAGGAAAGGCGTGGCCATTCATACACGCGGTAGCCAGGCAACGTTCTGTCAGGCAATCAGCCTGAATGAGCCGCACCTGGCAGCGTGTTTATATAAAGGGTCCTGATACCGCCGCACTTGATGCGATCATTTTGGTAGCAGCGGTAAGGTACCAATGCCAAAGACACATCAAGAAAGAAAGAAAAATAATGAATGAATGAAAAGAAAAGACAGAAAGAAAGAAAAGAAAGACAGGCTGTTCAGAGACCGAGGCAAAGCCCCTGCCTCTGTCTAAGACGCCGGCGAGAGTGAGAGAAAGAGAGAGTGTGAACGCTCAGTTTAAGTTAATGGTGTATAGCACAAAAATAAACAAAAAAAAATACATAACTCTCTCTCATAAGTCCTCGGTAAGGGCATAAGCCCTGAGAGGATCAAAAGTTTTAGACGTTGGATCTTTGTTTATTTTGTGTTATCAGTTTTCTTTTGTTTCCTTTGACGTTTTTAATAATCCCACGCCATGGGAGATGATCTTCACGAGAAAGGTCTTCCCGTGCTTATCATAAGCACTCCCCACACTAATTTCTTTGACCCCCTCTCAAGCCCTGCATAAGGGCTCTCATCATTAAAAGCATCTCGTGGTGTCGGTCTCCATACCGTGCCACATAACATCCGTATGGGCACATATTTGTTCCAGATATTATGCTCCAATTTTTGACTATTAGCGAAAAAAAACATCATAAATATAAAGAAAACAAACCCAAGCAGAAGCTATTTGTAGCTTTACTTTGCAGCAAAATATTATCTATCCGTGTATTAGACGGAACAAGATAAAATACACCGTAAGGTAAAATACATAGCCTGCATTTGTATTCCGTATCTACAGCTATCAGTATAGATAAATTACAGATGTTACTGTGATCTAGATGTAGTCGATGCTCCACCTGCCGGGATTATACAGCATTGCAACCATCTTAAAGGAAAGAGCATGGGGCGGGGCATCGTTAACTGCGTCATCGCGGGGGATCACATTCCGTGCATGGATCGTGCACAGACTTGTCAAGGTTCGCGATGGGACCCGCCATAATCCAGGCAGCTGTTTGACATGGCTCCTACTGTATTTGGAAAGCTGTCTGAATTAAATCTTCAGCTTGAGGCAGAGACAAGCCACCTAACCTCAACTGGAAACAAGATCGCTGCATTCACCCAAAAACTGACACGTGGGTCTGCCTTGATCAAGGAATTACTGATGTCTTTGAGAATCTGAGTGAAGTTGCTGAAACCAGTGATTCTGGAACAATTCCGGTAATCCCATACAAGCAGTACATCTGTTCCCTGGGAGGTTTATTTCACAAATACTTTACAGTGCTTAGTGTATGCTTAGTATGACTGGGTTATGAATCCATTCAATGCAAGTTACAGTTGCAAGAAAAAGTATATGTACCCTTTGAGATTACATGGAGTTTTGTATGAATTGGTCATAAAATGTGCTCTGAACTTCATCTAAGTCACAACAATAGAAAAACAGTCTGCTTAAAATAATACTACAGAAACATTATATGTTTTCATGTTTTTATTGAACATAACATGTAAACATTCACAGTACAGGGTGGAAAAAGTATGTGAATCCCTAGCCTAATGACTTCTCCAATAGCTAATTGGAGCTAGGAGTGAGCCAACCTTGAGTCCAATCAGTGTGATGATATTGAATGTGTTGCTGAAAGCTGTCATGCTCTTTAAAAACACACACCAGTTTTGGGTTTACTGGTTTCAAGAAGCACTGCCTGATGTGAACCATCCCTCTCAGAAAAAAGCTTTCAGTAGACCTCGATCAAGAATTGTTGACTTGCATGAAGCTGGAAAGGGTTACAAAAGTATCGCCAAAAGCCTCGATGTTCATGTGTCCACGGTAAGACAGACTGTCTACAAATGGAGAAAGTGCAGCACTGTTGCTACTTTCCGTAGACGTGGTCGTCCTGTAAAAATGACTGCAAGAGCACAGCACAGAATGCTTAATAAGTAGGGGTGCTCCGATCAGGATTTTTGGGGCTAATCACCGATCACTAGAAGCTCTATCGGCCGATACCGATCACCGATTACAGGGTCTACTTGAAGCCTTATCATGTAGCATTATTTATTAAACTCATAATAATGTAAATTAAGTATTGAAATTACAAGAAGAGGAATATCATGAATTGACAACTGTATTTATTGGCAAGCAACATGTGCAACACGTCAACTTAAAACATAGCAGCCTGTGCTTTCTATATCGGCCATTATAGACACTGCCGATCAAACTTCCCAAAGTAATTATCGGCCGATTATAATTGGCGACTGATCAATCGCAGCACCCCTATTAATAAGGTACAGAAGAATCCTAGAGTGTCAGCTAAAGACTTACATAAATCTCTGGCACATGCTAACATTTTTGTTGATACATCAACAATAAGGAAAACATTAAACAAGAATGGAGTACATGGGAGGACACCATGGAGGAAGCCATTGCTGTCCAAAAAAAATATTGCAGCACGTTTGAAGTGCAACAGATGTTCAATAGGATGTTCCACAGCAACTACTGTCAAAATATTCTGTGGACAGATGAAACCAAAATTGAGTTGTTTGGAAAAACCACACAACACTATGTGTGGAGAAAAAAAAGGCACAGCACACCAACATCAAAACCTCATCCCCACTGTAAAACATGATGGAGAGAGCATCATGGTTTGGGACTGCTTTGCTGCCTCAGGGCCTGGATGGATTGTTGTCATTGATGGAAAAAGAGTTTATCAAGACATTTTGCAGGAAAACGTAAGACCATCTGTCCGCCAACTGAAGATCTGCAGAGGATGGGTGATGCAACAGGACAATGACCTAAAGCATACAAGTAATTCAACAAAAGAATGAAAAAATACGCCTTCCGGAGTGGCCCAGTCAGAGTCCTGACCTCAACCCGATTGAAATGCTGTGGCATGACCTTAAGAGAACGATTCACTCCAGACATCCCAAGAATATTGCTACACTGAAACAGTTTTGTGAAGAGGAGTGGTCCAAAATTTTGGTCCAGATCGTTGCAACTACAGGAAACGTTTGGTTGAGGTTATTGCTGCCAAAGAAGGGTCAACCAGTTATTAAGTCCAAAGGTTCACATACTTTTTCCATCCTGCACTGTGAATGTTTACATGTTATGTTCAATAAAAACATTTTATTTATATTTCATTTTATTTTATTTTATTTATAGTTATAGTCATAGTTAATCTATTATATTCATATTGTACATACATTTTATATAGCCTGAATGCTACATACGTACTGGAATGGATTGTTGTCAAACAGTTTTTTTGTTTAATATGAAATGAAAAATATTTATATTCTACAGTATATGCAGCACCTGCTGAACAGAACCAATTAATTGAGATAACCTCTAATTCCACCCTGAGACGGAGTTTTACTGCACCCTGAAACTAGAGGCACAGCTCCTCTAGTCTAGAAGTACTGTGGGAGAGACTGAGAAAAATAACGGGCTATAAAGCAAAGTATGATGAATGCAAACATCTTGAAGACAAGCTGAACACTTACGCTTGCTTCGAAGCTGAAGCTAACAATGCTAACAGTGTTATGGATGCAGACAGGAAAAGTATGCCAACACCAGAAACGTATTCATTATCTCCAAGCATGCCATGAGGAGAGCCTTCAGGAAAGGGGAACCCCAGGAAAACAGCCGGACCAGACAGCATCTGAGGTCGTCGGCCTGCGCAGAGCAGCTAGCACCTGTGTTCATGGTAATCTTTCTTTCTTTTCTAACACTATGCCAGCTTCTATGGCTATATTCATGGGCGAGAGTCAGTTTTGTTATTCAATATTAAAACTAGATAAAATGTTTAAAATTATTTTTTTTCTAAGAACTTTAAAACTAAATTTAAATTTACTTGTTTAAAAACTTTTTTTTATTTATTTTTATAATTCAAGTTTTTATTGTATTGATTCGGTACATGACAATATCATACAAAACACATTACAACTCGATACAAATACTGTATGTTAGGTCAAAATATACACACAGTGGCTACGGTAAATGAAGATAGACAGATATTAACTAAGGACCAAGAAAGTGAAATTTCTGAATTATTGTATTACATGAAAAGACAGCGTGACAAAGTTCCAAAAGTCTGTCAAACACCTGCACTGTTATTATTATGAAGTTCGTTAAGCAGACGTTCGTACGAAGTTGTCTTAGTCATTATATTGAGCCATGCTTTAAATTGTGGGAGTTTTCCAGTGTCTCAAGATGACTTTGGCCATCACAGAGACCCCCATCATGATCACTGCAAACTTTCCTTTGTGATATTTGGCATCAGCGCCGTCTCCCAGCAAACACAACCTTGGCGATAATGGTATTGTTGTTTCAAGCCATCTACTCAAAATATTTAAGGTTTGGCGCCATAAAGGATGAATAAGTGGACAGTCCCAGATACAATTAATAAACGTACCTCTATTCTTTTGACATTTCCAACAGACATCATTGTGCGTCAAACCCATTCTGCTGAGTCTAAGAGGTTTCAGAAGACACAAGAGGTATGTGATTTTGTACTGTGCAAATTGCCCTCTAGCTTCTCTTACAAATTTACCCATGTTTGACAAAATTATTTTTCACTCTTCATCCCCTATTATAATCCCTATATCCTGTTCCCATATTTTAAGTTGATGCAGTCACTGCTGAGCACATGGTTGGTCATCCTGTAGAATACAGAGGCTTTTGTTGGGAGTGATGAAGTTTTAGGAAGTCAAGGACATTAATTTAGTCTATTTGCTGAATTTTTGTGGAGACATAGTTTCTAATTTTAAGACATTTCTAGAAATGTTCTTTTCCATTTAAATTATACTTCTGTAAAAGATTATTATAAGACATAAATACGCCCTGTTCAAACAAATCTGACACAATACACAAGCCATTCATATACCCTTTCTTCTAATATATGGGTGACTTCCCAATACAAATAATAGAAATATATCATAGGGAAGAGTATGGTTGTTTACATTGTGATCATTTATTTATCTTGTGACTCTTCGCCCACACCTCTCATGAATGCTTCATTATGGGGTTTGTGGTTATATTGAGACAGATTCTCAATAGGGCTATATGGCCATGACAAGGTTCTCAATAGCAACCCAGTCTAAATAAGTATCATTATTCCAGTGTTTGGCCAATTTGGCCATTTCAAAGGATATCTGATAGAGGCAAGGATCTGATAATCGCAGCCCTCCCTTATCCTGAGATGCATGTAGTGTTTTAAAATTTATCCTGGGCCTTTTCCCATTCCATAGGAAATGTTTAACCATTGTATCATATTGATTAAAGATCAACGATGATATGATGAGTGGTAGCATAATTAGTATGTAATTAAGCTGAGGTGAAACCACCATCTTAATTATATTCACCTTCCCCCACAAGGTTAGCGGAATTTCCCCCCACTTCTCCAAGTTATTTCTTATGCTTTGTAGAAGTGATCCTAAATTTAGAGCAGGGGAAAAACTTTTTTTTTAAGTGTCAACAGAATAAAAGTAATTCCTCAAAGGAGTAGAAGAGTTACAATCAAATAAAACGTGTCTGATGAACAGAAGGCTTCTGCACGATATTAATATTAAACCTCTCCCTGTCCCAGTCGGTAATCAATGCCAAAGAAACCCCATCCTGCCTGCTGCAATGACTATCGCACTGTAGCCCTGACCTCAGTTGTAATGAAGTGCTTTGAAAGGCTGGTCAGAGCCTTCACCTATTCTCTACCTTACACACTGGACCTATTACAGTTTGCGTACCGTCCAAACCGATCAACAGATGATGCCACCTCATACCTCCTTCACACAAAACTCACTCACCTGGACACTAGAATTATGTTAAAATGCTGTGTGTTGACTACAGTTCAGCATTTAATACCATAACTCCCTCCTTACTCACCAACAAGCTGGCGCACCTGGGACTCAACCCACCTGTGTCAGTGGATCACCAACTTCCTACCTGGCACACCACAAGCAGTAAATATGTGGACATGTCTCAGCTTCCCTCACCCACAGCACTGGAGCACCACAGGGTTGTGTTCCCTGCTGTACTCACTGTACACATACGACTACATGGCCAATACCACAACCATC
Organism: Clarias macrocephalus; assembly: GCA_011419295.1. Classification (NCBI taxonomy): domain Eukaryota; kingdom Metazoa; phylum Chordata; class Actinopteri; order Siluriformes; family Clariidae; genus Clarias; species Clarias macrocephalus. Next base: position 55,098 of record JAAGKR010001811.1, read on the forward strand.
ATCAAGTTTGCTGACGATTGGGTTGGGCCTGACCACTGACAACAATAAAAAGGCCTACCAGGAGTACATTAGAAATCTGGAAAATTGGTGCCAGGAGAACAACCTCCTCCTGAACTTCAGCAAGCCAAATGAGTTGACAGTAGACTTCAGTACAAAGCTGGAGATGAATAACAAGACCTCCGTCATAAATGATGAGCCCAGTGGAGCAAATGGACAGCTTCTGTTATTCTGTGCAACACCTCAGACGTAAAACATTTGTCAAAACAATCATGCAAATCATGCATGGACTAACTGCACTCAACTGTAATATTACCTGTATAATTTATACACTTAACACCTCATACACTTATTTCAAATCTATTTTATTAGCAACCTTGTACATATTGTACATTTATCAGCTTAAAGTTTTCTAGTTGTATACTTTTATTTTGTATTCTTATTTCGCTCTTTAAATATTCTATTGTTAGAATGAACTGTACTCGTTAATGCAATTCATTCTCTCTAAGAAACCCTTCTTTTTAGGTAACTTGTGTCAAAAGCTTTTTACTGCATATCATACTGTGTATTGCTGTGTAGGTGACAAATAACATTTTTATTCAAGTTAACTATGGCTTGAAGCATTGAGGTGATTCTCACGAAACCATTAAAACACCACGGCACTAATGATTTAAAATATAAAAAGTGTAATTTAGTAATATAAAAAAGCATCAGAATGAAGACAATACTGTTCGCTACCTTGCACAATGTGTAATTTCAACATGAGAATGAATTATTTTTTTATTTTACTGCTTTTTCTGTTGAAATTCTCATTACCGCAATTTATCTGACTGTGTTTGAATGTATGTTATGTTATAATTTAAACAAACTAACATGAATTTTTTAAAATAAAAATTAAATGGATGTAAATTGCATCCATCAAATAACAATTGTACATGACTAATAATAATCTATTTTTTAAAATGTGAATGTGTATTTGCCTTTCTAATAGTGTTGATGTCTTCAGAGTGTTGCGGTAATGAGATTTTTAAATTTTCATGTTTGAAAATTTTTAAACCAAAATTTCTTGAGAATCAGTGAACACAACAAGCAAGAACTCTTCTTCTCTTATTTCACCTTAAAACTTATCTTGGACACACTTCTTCTTTTAAACCTAAAATAAAGCTAAGTGATAACACAACTGTACTTGTATTTTAACTATTTTCAACTTGTGTTTATTGATCTTATTGATTTAGAAATTGATATTTCAATAACTTTGACCCATTTTGGTGATTATATTTTGACTAAGTTGGGCTTAAAACAGGGGTGTCAAACTCCGTTCCTGAAGGGCCGCAGACCCGCAGGGTTTTGTTCCAACCCTGCTCCAACATATATGCCATGTAGTTTTCAAATGAGCTTTAATGATTTGATTAGGTGGATCAGGTGTTTTTAATTATGGTTGATGCTAAACTCTGCAGGTCCTCGAGGGTTGGAACAAAACCCTGCGGGTCTGCGGCCCTTCAGGAACGGAGTTTGACACCCCTGGCTTAAAACCTTAAGTGGGGCATGACAAAAGTTTGCTAAAACTTTTATAATAAGCCTACCCCAATCTTATTTATTGCAATACAATTTGGCCTGTTAATTATTCCACTCACCTTTATAGAAAATCTACATGACTAAATAGATTTCTCAGACTTGCTACATCAAGTGTCATAGTCAAAAACTCAGTCACACTTTATTCTGAGTATAATGTTATATTTTTCTCATACTTACTTCACATATATTTATTTCTTATGTAGTTATCTTTTAATGATTACGCCTAACCGTCCACTATTCAAATCAATCTTCTTTCTACTTGTGTAGGCACTTTAACGTTATTTCAGGAGCTTTACCAACGGGGCTGTAAAAAAAAAAAAAAAACTAAACTTTCCCCATATATCTAAACGGCGATTTAATCAGACAGACGCTTATAATTCTAGTTTAACGATTTGCATTTTTGCCATTCGTTATTTTTGTGTTGGTCTGTGGTGACACTTTAAGATAGGCCAAGTTAAGATAATTTGTCATTGTGTTTGCGAACCCGTGCTGCGGTAACGCCACTAACTTACTCTGCGTTAGTGTAACTGTAGCTGTGGCTGTGCTAATGGACACCGGTGCCGCAATATCCGCACTCGGTTCTGCTGATTCTCCAGCAGGCAGGCTGATGATGGTGGCTTCTCCCAGCAGGTTGCAGATGCGTTGCTGCATGGCAGTAAGAATAACCGGTACCGTGGTGCAGTCCCCCGTGTCCTCGATCGCAGCACGAGCCTGCGCCACTTTGCGACGAACCTCGGTTTTCAAATCAGACCATTTCTTCTTCACCTCGGCGAGCTCGCGATGGCAATTGGTCACGGCGTTCACGCGCTTCAGAATCTCCATCCAGGCGTTATTTTTTGCGATGTGAGTGACGCCAGCGTTGAAGTGGTTTACCAAAATGTGCTTTTGCTTTTCCATCTCCTCCACGATGATTTCCACCTCCCTTTCAGAGAAATTCATTTTTCTTTTCTTTGCCTGTGATGCCATAATATGTTGAATGGGACCTAAGGAAAGTATTTTAAAAGTGCGTAGAATACGTAAAAATAGTAAGTCTTGCTTCCCTAAAATGCGCAACGTAATGGCTTCCTGAATAGACTTCTTCAAAGACGGCGTTTACGGCCGTAATAAGCAAACTCCCGCCTACTTTCCCAACACAGCTTCTTACTCGCTGGACTGTGTAGAAAAGTGTGACGATGTCGGTATTATTGGCGGAACTAACAGTCACACAAACTAGTCTCGCGTGGTTAAGGTTCATAATTTTGTTTGGATTGGTCGTAGACATCAGTACGTAAAAGTTACGTTGGCTGCTGGATCATACGTCAACCAGTTTGCCATATTGGCCCTGGCAAGACTAGCCTGTAAACAAGTACGTGATAAATGGCGGAGCTGTTTTTCTTAGATAAAGCACTATAAAGTTTAAATTGCTCAACTAATTTTTAGTGTCTTTATATGTATGTATATATTATAAGGGTTCACGGTGTACGCAAAGCATTAAATGTGCTATATACGTTTTCTTGGAATCTCGATAGTTAGGCTTTAACCCGTAGTAGAGGCGTGGAAATGTGCATCAACCTTAGGCATACAAAAACTGCAGTATTTCCGTGGTCGAAATTATTTGTAGTGACATGTCCCTATAGAAAGTCATACAATTTAATGTACATAAAATCTGCAGGAACGTTGTTAACATTGTGGAAGTGTCTTTTGTTGCCTACGACCAGTACTTTATAGCATTTGGCAGACATCCTTATACATGGCTTTTTGTCACCCGACAGGAATAGGGGTGGAGCCTGTCGCCATATTAGTACACTCAAAACGAACAGTTGCTTATAGCTGTTTTTCATTTTACAAAGTCAAACCGCGAAAAAAAAACGTTCTACCAACAACAACCTAAATCTCATATAAAATGTAGATAAAATGAAAAGATAGAATATTTATTTATCATGCCATTGTTCCCTAGCAACCACAGAATGTTACCATTACGTTAGCTTTGGTTACTTTTTGGGGAGGACTAATAACGTTTAATAAAGTTTTTATTTTTTATTTTTTTTAACCTTTCCTGAACGTTGCAGGGACCCATTTTGTAACAACCAACAGATACCCTATACAGAACCTTTTTTATTTTTAGAACCAAAAGCAAACCTTCCCAGGAGGATACAGGGAGGTTTTTATTTTTCCTTTTTTTTAAGTAACCTAAATGGAGCCTACACAGAATGTTCTCTAGAGGTTATATCTGTAATAATAAACCTAAAACTATGCAGTGAGGCTTTTGTGTGATAACCCAATGAGAACTTATCACACAAAAACTCACTACAAATAAAATAACAGCTAAAGATTTTCTGTATAACTTTGAGAATTTATACAAATCGTTCTCTATTGCTTTTTTTGGTTATACTATTATAAATGATACAATATAAGAGAGAATAAAATAAGATTTTATAGGAATTCAGTATGAACAGTAAAATGTAACTTTGCAGTTAAACATGCACATAAACATGACAGACACATAAACATCCAATCATTCACAGTTGAAATCAAGGTAAATTATTTTAATGTGCGCACAGTCCTCTACCCAAATAAAGTGTGTGCACAATGTAATAATTTGGATTGTAATAATCCTATAATAATAATAATTATAATAATTAACCAAATTGCAATCAGTTCACAAGCCTGAGAAAATACTACATTAACATTATCACACATTAGTGAATGCTCATGCTCGCGGTTAGGGTTTTGTTTTTTCCCTTTTCTTAAGAGGCCCCAACAGAAGCACAGTGCAACTCACAGGGCTGGAAGAGGCATGTGCCGAAACGTTCAGATATAAAAACCAATCTGGCCAGCAGCTACAAGAAATAATATGTGTGTGAGAGTGTGTGTTTTTATGTAGTGTGCTGCCAGAGCATGGTGGCTCCAAGCACATGGCTGTTTAAAAGTTTAGCTTGCCGGAAAATGCAGAGGAATGTTGTTTAACGGTGGTAGGTCACGAAAATATAATTGCTGCCTTCCTCATGAACAGTGCAATAGTGATTTTTTTTGTATGGTGTTGATAGAGTCAGAATGATGACACAAAATGGTATAACAACGAATAATGAGCTCTCCCCTTAGAGTTTCTCCCCTTAGTTCCCCTTCCAAAAAGTTTGTGCTATCTAACATCCTTCTATTTATTTCTGACAAAGCAATTGTGACAGAATTATCTAAGTATGGAAATACTTAGATAATTATATAAAGAAAATTCCCTTTGGCTGTAAGGCCTCACTGATAAAACACCTGGTGTCATTTAGATTAATTTAGGTGACATCTAAATTCAAAGTTGACGGGTTTGACTGCAGCATCTTTATGTCCTATGACGCTGACATTTGTTGGTGAGTTTAATTGTACAACACATAATTTGGATAGGAACCATGTAGACCCTAATATGGCCTCCCCTAAGTGACTGTGGGAGCTGATAGAGGCCCTTGACCTAAGAGACGCTTGGAGACCTTTTAATAAATAAACATAAAAGTGCTTACTGGTATACTGCACTTTTGGATGATGCTAATTTTAGAGTATTTTGTTTATTTTTGAAAGTTTCTCAAACAAAGTAAAGCGGCTTTTAGCTTTCTAAAGCAATGTTGGGATGCAGCGAAAACTCAAATTAGAGCAATACACATGTGAAGGGGTGTAGGCCTCTGTTGAGCTGCAGGAGGGTGGTCCTGACCCTGCTGCCAAAAAAGTGGGACCTTGCAGACCTGAAAAACTATTGTACTGTGTTTTTTTTTTTTTCATTTTGAAAGCTTTACATTTTCATGCTTTAAAAAATATTAGCCTCAAGAGGTATTAAGGGGATGTAGCAGATCACTAACTATTTGATAATATACACCTAATTTGTTGCATTTTGAAGGTCACTAGTCTATTGGGGCTTAAAGACCAGTCTTGTCATTTTAGATTAGGAAAAGGCTTTCGACTGGGCTAAACACAAGTATTTAGAGAGTGCTAGGTGCCCTCGGATTGAACCCTGGTTTGACAGCCATTGTCAAGACATTGTACAGTGAAATTGAGAGTGTACTGAAAGTTAATGGTGGTTTATGAGCTCCTTTTAAGTTTCACAGAGGCAACAGGAAGGCTGCTCACTGTCCAAAATGCTGTATTCACTAGCAGTTGAACCTTTTTTATGCAAACTCAGAAACTTTCTGGTCTTAATATTTTACCATTTAACTCTCCCATCTGTCTTTCATCATATAATGATGACTTGGTAATAATGGTAGGCACAAAACCTGATGTAAATATTTAAGTGATATTTCAAAAGACTTTGAGATTTAATAATCTGCAAAAATCAATTGGGCCTGAAATTCAGACCCTGGTGAAAAGAAATACACTTTAGTGCATTACAGATATATTCAAATCTTCGAAAGTACATTGCAAATATACTAACAAAAAGTTGTACCATCAGTTAATATATAAAAACTATACTACCATAATGCTTTTACCAATTTTTGAAATTAAACTTTAAACATTCTTTAAAATAACTGTATTATAGTACACTTTCCAAAAATATATTACAGGAAAAGTGAGTCTGTGTAATTTTCAAGGCACACTTATTTAAACTTTGTTTTTCAGTTTATTGTTGGCATATATATATATATATATATATATATATATATATATATATATGCTCAAATTAATCGTTTTAACAATGTACAGAAAGTATACATTAGAATACAACTTTCTTGAACTACTCTCGTTTTTGCATGGTGAAACTCACTTTTGTGCATTCAAGATCATTTATGTGTGTTTGAACTCTCTCTCCACTATCCACTCAAAATCTAAAGCTACGCTTGCATGAACTGTAGCAGACTAGTGACTAGAGTAGGTGCAATACCAGCCAATCAGAAACTGGAGTCTCTGTGTAACTGCTAGGATCAACACACACCAGGATCGAACTAATACTGTACCTGTATATTCTAATATTAATGCCCATCTTTGTTCATACAATAGTAGTTTATATTTTAGTTTGTGTGTTTGTGAGACAATCTGATGTTTTGTTAAAGACATATAAACCATAGTACTGTTTTTTTGTAACCTTGTGCGAATTAAATCTATTGAACTCATGAATAAAATCTGCCTTGTCATGTTTTTGCAATGTGTTTTAAAAAACATGTTATAGTATAGAAAATGCATTCAGCATTTGTAAATGATCCTAAACATCTTTAGTGTAATGGTAACACTTTTGCAATACAGTAGTATAGAAGACTGTGTGACTGTATGATATAATAAAGTATATTTGTATTAACCGCAAAGTGTACCTTTTTAGTATTTGGAATTGGCCAGAAGTATAACAGCATGCTACTGCTGCAATAATAATATATTTATAGTATATTACTCGTGTATTTGTAACACAGTAAAAAAATGCTGTAATGTACTTATAATACTTTAAATATATACTTTAATTTGATTAATTATTGTGCATTAGTGCACACACAGCTATATACTGTACTAGAGCTATATACTGTACACACACAGCTAAATTTTAAAATTGTGCTTTTGTACAACTTAAATGCAATTAGTACATAATTAGCTGTTATCCAATTAGCCTTCAAGTATACTAGTCATTAGTCTGACTGAAAGTACACTTAAGTATGCTTTAGCATGCTAGAATTTAATATACTTACAGTAACATACTTTTTTTTTTTTCACTTGTGGAATCCAGGTCATGCTCATCATTCCTTTTTGGATGGACTTCACCTACCCAAGGACAAGTGGAGGCAAGGGCTGATCCATCCAGCTAGTTGAACTGCAGCTTCTCATATCCAATTAGTTCAGAGAGTCCTTATCGAGCCTAGTGTTTTTGTATGGAGAGTAGCAACTTATGGTTCACTACACACAGTGGGGGACTGGGATTGTACAGAATTTAGTCCAAAATGTTGGACATTGCTGGCGTACCAGCTTTTTATCATGGATTTTTTTTCATTTGGAACTCTTTTCGAACAAGACAAAGGATTAAGGACACTGGCTGCTGGAGGCCATCTGAACATCTCTGGCATGACCACCCAGGCAGTCTCCAGAGTTTTGATTTCATCAGGCGTTGTGAAACTCCAGCAACTGATCAACAATAGAATCTTGGCAGCACAGCTGGGAATGCTTTCCCGTTCTGTTGTCAGTAGGTTCTTCCTACATCAGTGGAGGTCTACACTAACATCACAAGCTTGCTCAGCTGATAGAATACAAAGTCAATGAGCATAGTCCTATATTTGATTCAGTACCTACTGCTGATCCCATTCATACTGATGAGTGTATGTGTGCTACTGTACATCTGCCATTTTGTCATTGTCAGGGATCAGTGAGTTAATTTTAATTCGCCTTTGTGAGCAGCTGCAGCACAACTTCTACCCATTATACGAGAGATATCAGTTAATACAGATGGAATGCCAATTTTCAAAAGCATCAGGGCATATCTTTGGCCCATCTTCTGTGCAATTCATCTGACTGCCATCTGAATCTTTCCTGTGACACTGATACTTGGTCCTTCAAAGCCAACAAATTGGGATTTTGTTGAGGAAGTGATATCCAGAAAATGTATTATTTTATAGTTATATTTATAAATGTATTATATTATAAAAGCAAAGGTAAAAAACATGAAGCATTACTCTTCATTGTGTTATTATGGGTAAATGCTCTCAAAGAGCATGTGGGTTTTGGGGTATGTTACTTACCCAGACGTGGATAAACTCACTCTACTGTACATACAAATGAGAAATATTTTGCTGAAATGAAAAGATGGCAGGGTGATGAGGCTATTTTCAGTCTTACGATTTTTGAGGTTCCCGTTTGACAAAATTGATCAGTTTCCAACAGACTATATGTACTGTAACTAATTATAAAATGTGATTAACTAATAAAAAAAATTAAGAGCGTATAAGAGGAGACCAGAACATGCAAATGAAGCTTGACACATTGATGAAGTGACCCAAAGGGTGCTATCATTCAGGAAGACCATTCCATGTCTTTATGACCACTTCATGAAGACTTACTTTATTGCAAAAACAAAACACCTCCACAGAGATCACTTCATGTGTGCAACATCCATCTAAAAGCAAGAGAGGAGGATTAAATGAAAATTAAATGAAAATGCAACTTGCGGTAAACGTTTTAAAAACAGTAACTCGGCAGGAACTCTGGTAAATACCCGCCTGAATTTATACACCTTTTGCATCAAATGCCCCCTTAAATTACCAAAGGGAATGTAAAACTGGTGGTTACAAGTCTTTCAAGCATGATGGGAATGATGCTTCTTTAAAGCAGGATGGAAATAAAACATCTTTAAAACATAATGAAAGCGCAATGAAATTTAAAAACAACAGAATTCTTTCATATATCTCCATAATTTCTGTAGATTCTGAAAAGCTGCTATGTGACAATGATCATTGTTAAAAGCTCTTTAAAAGAACTGAATGTATATCACAAAAGTGAAAAGACTGAATTTAACTGTCTTATGAGAACACTATGCGAAACAAACTTCTTCAAAACATGACAAACCTTTCCTAAAACACGTTGGAAACTTTTAACCCATAAAGACAGCGAACATTTTTTAGAAATGCCAGATCAAAACATGAAAAACATGATGCTACAAAACAAACCCTACAAAACAAAATGTCAATGCCCAAGGAAGGTAAAAAATTATCAAAATAATGTTAACCTTTCTTTAAGGAGGAGTACTGAGTCTACAGTATGTTAAGTTTAAATTTGAATGAAGACTTGCTCTGACACACTTGTCGACCGTGAGAGAAAGACACAGACATGCATGTTATGGACTCTGAATGTTCTCTATAATTTATTCACAGAAAAAAGGGGTGTAGACATACTAATCCATTTCCTGAGTGTACTACGTCAAACCCATTCACATGTTCTATAGGTTCCAGCAAGCCACAGAAAGAATTGCCATATAAGGAATGAGGAGGAACAGGGGAAACTGTCGAAAGAGACGTTAGGTAAATTCACCACCATCAATGTGAAAGGTAAGGAGACAGTAACAAAAAAACTAACATGAACTATATTATATATTATATAACTATAGTTTTTGTATTGCCACAACTATAGATGATTACAAGAAAGAACAAATATAGACGATGACAAGAATCTAAAGAAACAACATTTTGATTTTGGGATATTTCACATTCACTTGTTGAATATGAGTTGAAATATTGTTTTTTGTTGAAAGTAATGAAAAAAGCCCAGATCTAACTGTATATCTCATTTGACACCTCCAGACAGAGATTAACCAAGTAGTGTCTCTAATGTTTTTAAAAAATTGGAGAACATGTTTTTAATATATATATTTTTTACTTTCATCACTGGTTAGTTGTTTGTACTGTGAAGCCCTGTTATAATGTAGATCAATAATTGTAAACTGTGAATACTTTAGCTTGATTCATTAACCAAACTGATATTCAGGTTCCTGTATTCAAGAAAAAAGTAACTGTACAGTATATTAGCTTAAAATAATGAATATGTTGTCAAGACTATCCAGTCTTTTTCTGCCAAGAATCTATCTATCCTGTTCATCTATCATTTGGGTTTTCACACATTTTTGGGTTTGCTATGAGCCCTGCCCACCTAAGCGATCTCAAGACAGTCCTAAGGTGTTACATGTGAGTTATACCTTGTATTGCAAGCTGAAGTCGTTCCAGAAGTATGCTTGCCTCAAAAGGTTGTTGCTACTTCACAAATAATTTAGAAATTGACATTGTTGGTAAAGTCAGCATGTTATCTTTTCATGCAAATTCCCTGCACACCTCGTTATACGGCCAGGTTTATTGTTCTTGAGACTGTAATGACCAGACAATTTGACCAGACAATTCATTTGCGGGTGGCAAATGCTGGTGGCAAATTTGCGGGTGGCATTTAATGCCCGTACTGTTCGTGACATAAATGTAGTGCTCTGGTCAGTCAGAACCTTTTTCTGGATGCCAACTTGGGAAATGATGAAAAAGAGTGCTTTGAAAACTTTTCTTTGCATGCAGAAATGTTTCAAAGACGCACCTTAGGGTATTGTGTTGCATCCACTATGACTAACACAAACCAATGCCCTCATGCAGTCTGATTTAATTGCCAAATAAGATCCAAACCAACTCTTTCAAAGGGATCTTGATTAGTAGAAGTAGGCACAATGGCACTTCTGGAATGGCCAGTGGATTTACTAGTTGCCATTCAGGGCATGCTGCGCACCACTGGCATATTTGTGCACAAATGGCAGGCCAATAGAAGCAAGCCATTAGATGGTTAAATGTTTAAGCCACTCCTAAAAGACTCACTATCAGTTTATAATGCCTGGGATTTCCAAGTGGGTTTTTTGGGATTAATGTGTCACTTCATTGTTTATTCAAGCTCGATATGATATGGCCCTAATACTTTAATGGGGTGGGTAAATGCCAAATTAGGCTAAATTACATGGCCATCAACTGTTTTTACCTGGTTCTACGCATACTTCAGTCGGACTGTTTAAAAGGGAAATCCCCTGAAAATAGTATTCCTGCAAGGGGAGAGAGGCAGAGCCTCTGTGTCCCCCTGACATGGAGCTGACACCAATGGACCTGTTAATGCCCATTTGTTTCTACACCCATCCATGAGAAAAATACGTATTAAAACTCTAAACCTACTAAAACTAGCTAATCGGTTCCAAGGATTAGTGGATGGGTGAGGTGAGGGCAACCCTACATGTCACCTTCAGCAATCGTGTATTCCCAAAGCCTCACATTAAATCAGGATTTCATGGACTGTGCCACAAGTTAGAGAGTGCAAGTAAAGAGGGAATGTAGATGTATAACATTCTATTTAAAAAAAATTAAAACCAAAAAAAGAAACAACAAGATAAGAAACCAAAACTGATCAGATCCTGTGACAAATAAAACAGATACAAGGCATAGACTAGACTGAGGCAATACTGAACGGCTGGGAACAACTGTGAAACATCTTCCCAAAATCATTTGTAGGGTTTTCGGAGGCTATGGTCAAATTGGGCATGAGCACAGGGCCAGAACAGGAACTTGGCACAGGGATGCTAGAGCTTGGCATGTGAACAGAAACGGCCTCTTCACCCTGCACACCTCTGGGTTGGGCTTGCACCTTATAGCAATCTGGAAGCCTGCCCAGCTCATTTCTGAATGCCATGCAGGATATTGTATCTCTCTTCCACACAATATGCCTGGTGTCCAGCTTGACACCTGCAAGTGTTGTCATATGGAAAATGTAAGTGTAGGTCTAGCATTTTGACACACACACACACACACACACACACACACACACACACACACACACACACACACACACACACACACACACACACACACCTATATATGTTTGCAATCCCTAAAGACTGCAACCATGGCGAATGTACTGCATATGGAAACCAATAATAAAAACTTAACTTAAACAAGAACAGAGTAATAGAATAGAAGTAACCTAAACAGATGAGGTGATAAATAGGAAATAAACACAACAGTGAGAAACTAAACAGCAAGTCAGATGCAATACAAGAGCTAGTACAAAAGTTTAAATACTACTACTAATTAACCTAACATTACACACATATGTGGTTTGGTGCTCTTGTTTAGGGCAGAGCTAGAGAAGCTGATGAATTGGTGGACTGGCCTTGGATGAGCACTATAAAAGACAAGGACTCTCCTGGGTGTACCATACTTTACTCCTGGGGTCTGGCATCATTGTGTCACTCTTGGGAAATGGTGGGAAATCAGTCGGCTTGCTGAGTCTAGCTCTGTTTATTCTTGCTCACATAGTGAAATTCAAATGAAAATATTTATTTGTCATCATACATAGTATGATATGCAGTGAAATGCTTTCATGACTGTTTGTGACCTAAAAAGAAAATAAAAGATGTGAATGCCAAATGAAAAGAATGTAAAATATAAAATATATAATGAATTTGTCACAATAAAATAAAATAAAGTAGAAATATGTAAAAAAGTAAAAAGTCGAAACTGTACTGTATAAATAAACTGAATAAAGTATATGGAAAGTGCAATGTGTGCAATGTACAAACAGCAGCAGTATGGGTGGTCATGGAGTGTGAAATGAAATGATGAGCAGCAGTGGTATTGTCCATCTTTAAAGTACAATAGTTGCAATAGTGCAATAGCAGAACCAGAAATGTGCAACATATAACATTCTGTGTAAAGCAGTAAATTGCAAATCTTCAAATGTTCAGTTATGGTTGAGACTAGGTTGTGATGTTTCCCATCAGGATGCTCTCTATGTACAGGAGTAAAAGATCCTAAGCAGTTTCTAAGGCAGTCTAAAGTCTCTCAAGCGTCTGAGTAGTCCCAGGTCCCTGGTGTTTCATCTCGGTGGTGAGTGTGGAGGGAATTATAGTGTTAAATTCTGAGCTGTAGATGGTTGTAGCTCTATTGGTCAAGTCACAAGTTTCAGCAATGCCCAAAAAATGGGGTCAGTTGACTAACTGAATATACTGAATAGGCAGGTTTTTCCATCAATGGACTTCATTCTTCCAAATGGCACGATGATGACGCCAGGGTTGATCAGGCTCAAACTATGAAAGATGGGTTCAGGGAACTTAAGATATTATTTTCACACATGGATTGCCCACCACAGAATTCACACCTTAATTCCATTGAAAATCGTTGGGATGTGCTGGAGGCTTTATGCAGCTGCCCAACTCTTCAAATGCACGCTTAACAGGTGTCATGCTGCACTCTCTCTCTTAATGACTCTGGCATCTCATGAAGACTAAGGCAGGGTCTTTTGCTTTTGTGTCTTTGTCTTTGGCTCTGATACCTTTACTGGTGCTACACAATGAACGCACAAAGTGCGCAGGTATAAGGTACCTTAAATAGATCACGCTGATTGCCTCTGCGTCGGTGTCGCCTGGCAACTGTGTGTCTAGATGACCACACCTCTGCCTGTGCAGAACTCCGTGGGGTAGCCAGCCTGCAAATTTGCCCATCGTTTGACCCGCACCGTTACAGTAACCCCCCGCTCTTGGCACCGAGCCTGGTGGTCCTACGCTTGGCCTTCACGGGGCACCACTATGCCATCCCACAGGTTGCACAGCTTATATAAGTTTACTCAACTGTTAGACAAATTTTCTGGCCAAACTAAATATTTCACATTGCTGTTTAGTTGACACAACATGTACCCAGTTCAAAATCTTTTGAAGTTGACCCAACTTCAAATCAAGTATTTAAGTCATCCACAGAGGTGGGTAGTAACGAGTTACATTTACTCCATTACGTTTACTTAAGTAACTTTTTGAAAAAAAAATTACTTTTATGAGTAGTTTAACCGCACCATATTTTTACTTTTAATTGAGTAGATTTGTGAAGAAGAAATGCTACTCTTACTCCTCTACATCCGGTTACACTTGACTCGTTTCTTTTTTAAATAATTATTTGACACTTTAGATATTCTTTGTGTTTGCCAGAGAAATGCAGCCAGTGGATCTACCACGTGACTGTGTTTCAAACAATAATCACATGACTCCGTTTGACATCAGCCATAATAATAAACTATAATAAAAAATAAACTAGGGGCTAAAAAAATATAATGTGAGACCTCTTGTACACATGTATACAGCATATCTTACACAGGAAATAGTTTACACTGTCCAAGCATACATATGTTACCTACAGTATGTATTTATTTCAAAAACTTGATATTGTGAAAAAATGGAGATTAGGAAATTTGCTATTTTGTAAAGATATTTAGTTGTATTCATTTATTTTATTTCATTTAATTAATAATATTACCAGTAAAGCATTCTTTCACCTCAGAAATATTGCCAAGATAAGGAATATATTGTCACTAAATGATGCAGAAAAATATTTCATGCATTTATTACCTCTAGGTTGGACTATTGTAACACCTTACTGTCTGGTTGTTCAACTAGGAGCACAAACACGCTCATTTAATCTAGAATGCTGCAGCGAGAATCCTCACTAGACCCAGAAGATATGATCATATCACCTCTATCTTATCCACACTGTATTGTCTCCCTGTGAAATTTCAGAAAATACTACTTTTGACGTATTAAGAATTAAATGGTCTTTTGTCACAGTATCTGAGTGAACTGCTATGTCTGGAATAGCCTTCCAATTACTGATCGGGACTCAGATACCATCTTAGTGTTTAAGTCTAGGCTAAAAACCTATTTATTTAGTCAAGCATTTTTGTAAATAGATTTGTCTTAGATAAAGGAGCAGATCCGGGTGACTTATAGACGTAGAGTATTATGGTGAACTGGTATGTTTAGATGCTGTCTTCCCCACTCTCTGTATTCCCACGATCACTCAGGTTTGTTGACGGTGAAGTGATTGGTTGCTTTACATCTCAGCCTTCTGGCTTTCCCTTTTAGTTATGCTGCCATAGTTAGTCCTTCCGGATTCCCTGCTTGCATGTTGCACGTTACATATACATTAACCTTATACAGTACATTGTGTGATGACCATACCTAACTTTTATCTGTCCTTCTCTCTCTCTCTCCCTCTGTTTCTTTCCCTCTCCCTGTCTCTCTGTCGAGGTACACATGTCGCTCCTGAGCTCTGGACCTGTTTGACCCGTCCTGGTGCTCTGCTTCTGGTTGGAGATCTTGTCGCATGGATGGTCTGTGTGGTCTGTTAGGGATGCTTGTGATGACTGGGGACAGTTTCACGTTACCACAAAGATGGTCCTGGCCTCGGCTGATGCTGACTTGTGACTGCACTTGGCTGATAGTTCAGGACTGGAATATCGTACAAGTCTATCTGAGCCTTCAACAACAAACTGGACTCCATATTAACTTAAAGACATCAACTGTTATATTGAACTGCCTGCCGCCTAACACACAGTATGACCGCAGATTAATCCCTTGGCTTGCTTATCAGGGACAATCTTATCATTTTGATTCATACACATTCACATTTCATACAAACTTCCATAATTCTTTTGATTTTGATTAATTGTTAAAAGCGCTATACAAATAAATTTAATAAAAAAATTTTTTAACTAGCAATGCAAAATTGACCATTTTTTTAACCAAATGCGTCAGACACAAAAAAGAGTCTGTGGCAACAAGAGTTTGTTTGAATGTTTGAAGGGCAGCATGCTCTTCAAGTCAAATAAGAATCATTTGGATGACTTCATAGGTCATCCAATGAAGTATGATAAACACTGACGTGTCTCTGGCAGACGAGCTGAACATCTTCTATGCTTGCTTTGAAGCTGCAACGAAAGACGGCTGCAGAGACACTTGCCAGCACCGGAAACGTGTTCATCATCTTCAAACATGACATGAGAAGAGCCTTCAGGAGAGTGGAGAGCCTTCAGGAGAGTCCTCCAGGAAAGCAGTAGGACCGGACGGCATCTCAGATCGAGTCCTCAGAGCCTGCGCAGACCAGCTAGCACCTGTGTTCACAGAAATATTCAACATCTCCTTATCCCAGTCGGTAATCCCCACATGCTTTAAAGCGTCCATCATTGTTCCTGTCCCAAAGAAACCTCATCCTGCTTCCCTCAGTGATTATCGCCCTGTAGCCCTCACCTCAGTGAAGTGCTTTGAGCGGCGTCATCATTTCTTCACTACCTGACACATTTGACCCTTTACAGTTTGGTTACCATCCAAACCGCTCTACAGATGATGTTGTCTCTCACCTCCTCCATACATCACTCACTCACCTGGACACCAGAAGGGGGGTTATGTTAAAATGCTTTTTGTCGACTAGAGTTTAGCATTTAATACCATAATTCTCTCCACACTCACCACCAAGCTAAAGCACTTCAGACGCTTGAGAAACTTCAGATTGGCCAGGGAGCTCAGGAATTTCTATTCCTGCACCATAGAGAGCATCCTGACGCGAAACATCACAACCTTGTTCGGGAACAGCACCATGCAGGACAGATGAGTAAAGAGGATGGTGCGATCAGGTGAGAACATCATCCGCAACAAGCTTCTTGACCTGCACTCAATCTAAGGGAAGCAGTGCTGGACCAAGGCCTGGAAGATCGTGAAGGACTTCAGCCAATGGACTGTTCTCTCTGTTGCGGTCAGGAAAGCGATTCTGCTCCCAGAGGGCCAAAACAAAGAGACTGAGGAGGAGCAGGCGATACGGTACACCACACAGCCACACAATCAGTACACCGCACAGAACTAAACCATTTTGCACATAGACACTTATGGACACTGCACACCTGCACATTCTTGCACATTTACATATTTCTATTTCATTTCTTTGCTTGTTGCACATAAGTCACTTACAATAAGACACTTTCATGCATATTTGCACCCCCCCATACATATCTATTTAAATCCCTCTTCATCGCCACACTAAAGTTTCTATATTTTTCTATATTTGTACTGAAATTGTATAGCTAGGTTTTCTTATATTGTATATTTTGTCTTCTATAGATATATTATTCTTATCTTAGCTAAATAATTAGGGCCCAAGCACTATAGGGTGCGCAGGACCCTCTTGTTTTCCTAAGGATTATTATTATTAGGGCCCAAGCACTATAAGGTGCGCAGGACCCTCTTGTTTTCCTAAGGATTATTAGGGCCCAAGCACTATGACATCAGCCCTATGTCGTCATAGTGTGTGAAGGGCCCTCTTGTTTTCCTAAGGATTTTTATTTATTTATTATTATTTATTTCAGCCGTGCTAATGTCTTAAACGTACGCCGAAAAATGATTAATAACTTTCTGTGTGGCATTATATTGAGTGACATTATATTCAGTGACACTTTCTGTGACATCACGTTCAGTGACTAACACACACATCACTAATATTAATACACACAGACTCAAACAAATACACACAAACAAGCACAAACATAAGCACATTTATTCGTCACACACAGACTGACACATCTACACGTCGCACACCTCTCTCCCTCACTCTCACACACACTAACCCTTACACACTAATGCGCACACACACACACACACACACACACACACACACACACACACACACACACACACACACACACACACACACGCATGCATGCTGCATGCACACACACAAACACACTCATACATCACACACATGCACACATACATACACCCATATTACAAATGTTTACACTCACTCACGCACACCACACCACACACACACCACACACACACACATACACACACCCCTCTCTCACTACGCGCACACACACACACACACACATACACACACCCCTCTCTCACGACGCGCACACACACACACACACACACATACACACACACTAATGCAGTCAACAAATATTTAGGGCCCAAACTGACATTAGCCCTGTATAGTGTGTGATGTGTGCAGGTTCTGAGGTGCAACCGATTGGCGATGGCTTTTTCGAGGTCTTAACACACTCGAATAACACATATTGTGCGGTGCGCCCGGGATGGGAATGGCGCAGGGTGCTTGGGCCCCTCATCGTTGCTTGCAACTATATATTTTTATTTATTAGGGCCCAAGCACTATGACATCGGCTCTATGTCGTCATAGTGTGTGAAGGGCCCTCTTGTTTTCCTGAGGATTATTAGGGCCCAAGCACTATGACATCAGCCCTATGTCGTAATAGTGTGTGAATGGCCCTCGTGTTTTCCTAAGGATTTTTTTTTTTCCCCACCCTTTTGGACTTTTCGGGGGTCTTAACATGCTCAGAAACTTATGAAACTTGGCAGACAGGTTGGACAGGGTGGAGATTTTGCTGCATACCTCATACACACATTCACATAGGCACACGAAACTCGCCGAACAACTTCCGTGCTGCATGTCCTGGGCTAAACTCAACGGGAGGCAGGTTATTTTGGGTCGTTTGCAAAAACGCACCCGATGGATTTTGATATACTCGTCCTAGGGAAATTATACAATCGCTACCAAACTGGGCCAAAGAGATCTAAAGACATTGAGGATGCAAAATTGCGGAGGGATTTTTAATATCTCAAACGGGTCAGCCGTGCTAATGTCTTAAACCTACGCCGAAAAATGATTAATAACTTATTCAGTGACACTTTCTGTGACATCACGTTCAGTGACATCTACACACATACACATCACAAATGTTAACACACACAAACACATCTCACACACTAACACACACATCACTAATGTTAATACACACAAACTCAAACCATACACACGAACAAGCACAAACACAAGCACATTTACTCGTCACACACAGACTGACACATCTACACGTCACACACCTCCCTCACTCTCACACACACTAACCCTTACACACTAAAGCGCGCACACACACACACACACACACACACACACACACACACACACACACACACACACACACACACACACACACACACACACACACACACACAAACTCATACATCACACACATGCACACATACATACACCCATATTACAAATGTTTACACTCACGCACACACACACACACACACACACCACACACACACCACACACACATACACACACCCCTCTCTCACGACGCACACACACACTAATGCACTCAACAAATATTTAGAGCCCAAACTGACATTAGCCCTGTATAGTGTGTGATGGTCGAATGATTGTTTAAAAATAGACATTGTATATGATTGAGGCCTGTAAATAACACCAAGCAATATATCCTTTTCAATGAAGTGTGTCAACATGCATTCCAGGTTAAGATTTGGGAATGTTACAGTAGTATTGGGTATACCACATGCTGTATATAATCCAACTCCACCATGCTGTTGGTCTTTCAACTCCTTAAAAGGAAGAGAAGGGCTAGTGTATGCTGCACATCGCAAAAGACCCACAAATGTGTAGTTTTCCAGGTGTACATTTTCACTAGGATAGAATTCTGGCAGCCACGTTTCAGTTCAGTTAAAGCAATGCATACATACACAACACACACACACACACACACACACACACACACACACACACACACACACACACACACAAGCAAATTCATAGATCACATACATACACAACACACACGCACATACAAACACACCCATAGATCACATACATACACAACACACACATACACATCGCAAATGTTAACACACAGGCACACACACACTCACATGTTACACAGACTCACACACGTACATACACATAATTCCCCCTATTCTACACACTCACACATCACAAATGTTAACACTCACATTTCTCTTTCACACACACAGAAGAAATTAAAGCAAGTACTTTATTTACAAATGTATTTATAATAAAAGCATGATGAGTACATAACAATAAAATATCACCCGTTTAATGTTTTAATACAATAAAATGTACAATTTGGTACACATTGGGAAAAAATAAATCGACAAAAGACAAAACAAGAAAATACAAAGCAGTCTTTTCCTCCCCCAATTCTTGTATTAGGTCATGTATTTAGTGAAATCAAGATAAGAACGTAAGAATGAAATACCGACTCAGAAATGCAGCGGCCAGAATATTAGAAACCAGAACTGTATTTAGTAAAATCAAGATGAGGACATAAGATTGAAATACCGATCTGGAACGCAGTGGGAAAAATAAAATAAAATAAACTGACCGATATAAATGTGCATATCTTCAAAGGAGCAAAAATTGCTTCATGTGTGCTAAAGTAAATTGGCACAACATTTATGTGTATTGAATAATTTTCTAAATTTTTGGCATACACATGGTCAATTAATGTTCCTTTTTCTTTTGTCGGTTCCTTAACATGTTGAATATATCCCCTTTCTGACATGAAACAACACAGAGATTGAAACTTTAATGCATCATCATTAAAGTCCCCTACAAACACAACTTTGTTTCAAACTGTTGATACCAAGTTAATCAACTGGTCGAAATTTTGTTTAAAAATAGACATTATATATGATTGAGGCCTGTAAATGACACCAAGCAATATATCCTTTTCAATGAAGTGTGTCAACATGCATTCCAGGTTAAGATTTGGGAATGTTACAGTAGTATTGGGTATACCACATGCTGTATATAATCCAACTCCACCATGCTGTTGGGCTTTCAACTCCTTAAAAGGAAGAGAAGGGCTAGTGTATGCTGCACATCGCGAAAGACCCATAAATGTGTAATAGTAGTGTAGTTTTCCAGGTGTACATTTTCACTAGGATAGAATTCTGGCAGCCACGTTTCAGTTGAAGCAATGCATGCAGGTTTTAACTGTTGAACCCAAATATCCAGATCTTCTTTATGACAATGCAAACTCTGTACATTCAGCAAAAACAGTGAAAAAGAACTATTTTGTGCTGTCAAATATAATTCATCATGTGACATGAGACATGGCATTTCTTGTATGGCATCAAAAACCTTCTCATTGCAATAAATGCTTTTTTTCATTAAAATCGTTAATCGTCAAGCCAGACAAACTTCGTGTGTAAACGAAGTGTAAACATTTACGTGATGACCAGAAATTAATTCTATTTTTCCAGTTTTCTTACTACGGGCAAAATCTTCTGCCTCTATAGTTTCAACATTTGGGCAGATATTGATTAACTGCTTTAGGTTGTGCTCATGTACTGCATCATTTGTAGCAAAAATGTGTAAAAAAAAAAAAAAAAAAAGCATTATCTTCTTTACCTGTGTCAAATTTTGCTAATGTCTCCAAATCATCTTTGCTCAGTGGAGATGTTCTACTTCGTTTCCGTAAAACGATTTAATAATTCAGCAAAATTGCTGTCTTTTTGCCTCAATACCTGTGTTAACTCCACGACACTAAAACAACTGGTCCATAGTCCAAGCCCTGGTACTTCCATATAAAATGGTTTCCCCTTCACAGGAGGCAACTGGAAAAAATCTCCAACCGCTATAACACTAACATTACCAAAAGGAGAAGAGTCTGCAGTTTGTTTTATTTGCCGTAATCTTCCATGAATGTATGTCAACAGTTTATGATCCACCATTGAGATCTCATCTATAATTAAAGTCTGAAGGCCATGGAATTTTGCCCGCAAAGAATTGAACTTTTCTTCGCCCAAAGGTGTGTATGGTAACTTGACATCTGTCCCAATACAAAATGTAATGTGAATTGTTGCAGCCTGTAAGTTGTATGCTGCAATACCTGTTTGCCAGTTCCTGCCCCACCGGTAATAAAAACATGAAAAGCTTTAGGATTTTCACCTCTACTTTTACTCAGACACCACTGTCTGATTTTATAAAAAACAGACATCTGGGTTTTGTTTAAAGAGCGAATTAGGCTCAACCCATCTATGCGACTCAAACAACTGTTGTTTTTCTCAACATGAGACAACGGCGCATCATCACTAGCTAAATCCGGTATAAAACTTTCATATTCTTCACTCTGCTGGACAGTTTCACGTCTAATCTATTCACATTCCATGCGATCTAATTGCTGTTCAGGGCACAGAGCACACCAGTTTTAACTGCTGACATTATGCCACGGGCATATTCTACCTCTATTTTAACATTTACATCTGCATTTTCAGTTTGGAAATCGCCTTCGTTTTCATTGTCTTCTACTCTTTTGCGACATATAAATGTTCGCATTGAAGGAGGTTTGGGAAAATTAAAACGACAAACAGTATTTATTTTATTTTATTTTTTTTTGCATGTTTTGGAATGATGCTTGCTGTGACACTGCACAGATGTAACAATACTGTGCAGTTCTGCATCTTCACTGGGCATCTCACTTGTAATATATTTATCTATAAACTGAACAACTTGTTCATCAGACTCTCTATCTATTTGTGGAGCATTTTTGATCCAGAACAAACAATGGACATGGGGAGAACCACGTTGTTGGAACTCCACCCTATAAAAATAATCCACAATTTCACCTATGGGCTGCACAGGAGACATCAGCACCTCTTTCAAAAAACAATGCCACCTAAAATCAAACATGCGAGCTGCAGTAACAGGATTACGATGTAAAAGCTCACACTTTTCAGCCCATTCTAACTGTTCTAAAGTTTCATGTCTACCTTCATGTTTTAAAATACTTGTCATTAAATTTGTCCATCTCATATCAGCAGATGAGAATGACCAAAACCAAGTGGGAATGCCCAGCTGTCTAAGCAAACAAATCTTTCTGCACACCTTGCCAAAATGTTGGAGTGCCACGGATCGGCTTCAAAAATCTATAGCCTTCATCACAATTAAGCACTTGCCTCAAGGATTCTGTGTCTTTAAATATTTCATTGGGTATAGATTTAGTACATTCTTGCCCTTTTCTTAACGCAATAGATACATTAGACAAAACCTGTTCAATTTCTGATAGGTACTGGGCATAAAAAATGTATTCAACGTTTTGTGCATGCAAAATTCGATTATTAAAATATTGTGATAGTGTTAATCTCTGTGCTCTTTTGTCATGATAAGTTGAAGAACCATTAGGAAACAAAACAGGAAAAAATTTAGCTTCATTTGACTCATCAGCAAGCATTTTCACTGAATTATTTCCTTCAGCAGGGGCAAGGTTCAAAATACCATCAAAGTACTGATCAAGTACTTCTTGCCGGATGTCTACTGGTTGCAGACATGTGTCCATAAACACACAGTGCTGTTGCCTATCATGTAGCTCCTCATCCACATTTATATTTTCTAATTCACTCTCCAAAATGTCATTTGTATCATATTCATCATCATGTCTAATAAATGTATTTAGCCAATCATCATTAAAAACTATATCGGTATAATACTTATTATTATTATTATTATTTTTTAATAACAAAGGGCCTGTTTAATATTTGTTGTATCCACATACTGGTACTTATAATGACCTTTATATGTCAACTTTCGCTTTAATTTTACACATATTAAAGACCCCTCAGTTTCTGTTCTAGGCAAGACATTTGTTGTGGCGTTAACATTAGATGGCACATGTCATCACTGCCAGTAACTGGGGCGGACACAGATGCAGGGTTTACGTAAACGAGAGTTCTTTATTATTGCTTCACACAATCTTCAAAAGGAAATAAACAAAAGAGAACGCAGTAGCACTGCAGATAACTCCCCCGGCTGGATTTGCAGATAGTCAGGTTACTCAGTCCTGGGGGAGAGACGAGACAACACGTAGCTCGTGGACAGCGTGAGAACAGACAGAAACAACATGCACAACGGTGAACAGACAACTTGCTTTTTGAATAACAGTCTGTGGCAAACACAACAAACAAATTCTGGCCCAGAACTAACATTATCTAAAAACTGCTTTTTGACAAAATCACAAACCTGTTGATTTTGTTGTAGTTGTTGTCTTCTCATTTTGTTACTTCTTTTTATATTTTCTCTATGTAACAAACTATTATGATATTTTAATTTACTGTTTTCTTTTACAGCATTTCTATGCTCTACATCGTCACGGTATTTCATTCTGTTGTACTCATTTAATCTGCGATTATACTGCTCAACGTCACGGTATTTCATTGTGGTTCTTTACTCTTCTTAATAAATAATACATTTTCCAATAACTTTTCTTTTCATCAGATGCAACCTCATTTGTATCTCGAGCAACAGAATCTTGCTTTCCATGATTCACATAAATTTCACTTAGAACCTTTACTTGCTGTCTTGTACACATACGCTTTTCATCATTACTTTCTTCATTCTGACACAGGTTATAACATATCTGGCTATTGGGTTGTGTCACACAGAACACAACTTCATAATGATTCTCAGTAGAGTGTTGTAGATATATACCTTCATTGCATGTCCTTTCATGAATACAGCTATACTTTAACCACATCTTATTATGATATGTATAAATGTCCACCCCTAAATAATTAGCCATCGCTTGAATCTCTACTTCTGTGGTCCATGACCCGACAAACCTCATTCTGGATCTAGATAAATAGTCTTCCATAGATATACTGTGTACTGACGTCTTAAGAGACTTCTGTATTCCTCACTGCACGATTGCATATGTTTCACAATTGAAAGTCTAACTGCCCGATGAGGTTTTTGTGTGCCACATAGTACTTGTGCTATTGCTCTAAAGAAACTAAATCCATCAGCTACAGTACTGTTTTACAAGGATGGCTCATTGTTCTGGTAATTGGTGGAAAATGTGGAAAACTCTATACAAAGTTTACTGCATAATTTTTGTTTTACTTCATTACACAGTGGACTGAAATTAAACATTCTGTTACTCTCATCACCCAAAGAATCTGAATCTGAATCAGCATCAATTTTGGAAATTGTTTCAGGTATTTCATTGCTTTCCTCTATAGATTGTTTCTGTTTCTTAAGAACTACATTTCCTTTCTCTTCGTCCCCACTCACATTTTTACACTTCCATCTCCTCTTCTTACCCATACAGATCTTTTTTTATAGTGTCATCACACATGATTTCTGAGACATTGCCACATGATATGCTGCTTTTAAGTAGAACACAAGCACCACTTATTTAAAAAATCTTCAAGTTTCTAGCCAAAATTTGTAATGCGCCTTATTACACAATTCAACATTCGGTAAAAAACAACCACACTGAAACCATTACCATCAGTCATCCCAGCACTGTCACATGCATGCGAATCAACCACAGCAAACTGATAATTTTGCTTTATAATCGCACGGGTACTACCGTTCAAAAAAAAAAAAGCATGTGTCATATTTCGCCACCATTGTGTCCAAACCATCAACTGATGACATACATGCACCAGATCTAATAAATTCTCCATCAACCACATCTACATTTCCAGAAACAAAGTCACCATAATTAAATTTGAATGCATTTGTTCCAAACATATATTCCTTGGGAAGATCTGGAATACACAGCAAGTTTTCCCCTGTTGGATCAGTGATTGAACCACTTTGACACAAGCTGGTATACAAGCTATCGCCAATTGTTACAACATTGTCAAGATCTTTACTGTCCCATGAGAATACACTATGTACACTGTGCATTGCCATAGCAGCCAAACTAATCGCGACACACTGTTTCCCTGACCATTTGAACTTATAATCACCCTGATGAAATGACCCACGAATGCTACTAATGCTTTCTCCTTCAGTAGACTTAGACACATAGCTTTCTTCATTATCACTTGTTGAACACACACTGATTTCTCCACCAGCATTTCTGTTAACACAGTGTGGCATATCTGATGAGGTTACGTCTACATTAATACCACAGATACAAACGTTTTCTGCGCCTAGACTTGTCATTAAATTGTCAATATGGAAATACAGATCCTGCCAATTTGTGTTGAAAATAACAACTGATGTTCCAGTGTCTGATTCCAAACCACATGCATTACAAACGTTACAGTCAACAACAACATAAAAATCATTATGTTTCACAATAGCACAAGTGTCTCCTTTAATGTTGACCAGACAAGATTCATATGTACAAAAAATCTCCTGTAGCTTCTCATACAGGTCACTTTTACCTCCGTTCAGTGATTGTTCTACTGTTACTTTGCAATCTTTTCTGAAAATGCTATATTGGCCACCAAACCAATGAGAAAATGGACAGTCTCCAAAACTCTCAGTCATTCTTTTAGGCATATGTTTAACCAGTTTACTTCCCTCAGCACGAATGCCCTGAAGGTCAGATCTTTGCCAAGTACACACATTATGTAGCTTGTGCTTAACAACTGAAACTACACAGCAGGCTAATCCTAAAACCTTTTTATTCACCTCAGCAGACTTTAATCTAACCTCAGTGCCTGCTACTATGGGCAACAAGTTTGGACAGACACAAGCCACAGAATGTGAAACATTCTTACTTTTGTTATTCATTGGCTTACGCCGCATTCGGAAACTCCTCAACTTAGGCATCTGAACACAAAAAAATACAATCAGATTGGAATCACTCAAATTTCAAAATAACGTATAGACTGGCAAAACTTGGGAACTCTTAAAGTTGATTTCTCTGGCCAGCCTTCCTTAAAGGATTTTATGCATCTTTCCCTGATCTTTTGTGTCTTGAACCCTTCGTCTGGAATTAGTGAACCTGCTTGAGGGTCAAATATTAATGAAATTAGGCATATTTCATCACATCTTAAAATATAAGAACATTACTTTTTTTCTATTATATCCTTACTTTAAATCCTCACCGATCAAGATAGCACAAAGTCACTATAACATCTGGCCACGTTTCCTTTTCAGTACCACTCAGCATCTAGTTGGAGTTCAGCTTCCCTGTCCTGTAAAGATGACTTTCCAGTCCACTCTTCCTCAAAAAACACCACATACTTCACCAAAATCACTTGTTCTCCATATAAAATATATAAGAAGATTACATTTTTTATTTCAACTTTTAGTCCTCACCAAGGAATTACTGAACATGATAGCACAAATTTATACTTCCACACACTTCCTTTTGGACACCTGCACCGCTCAGCGTCTACACAGCAAATTTCTGGAGTTGAATAATCTGGAGTTAGACATAAAAATGTGAAAGAGTTCGATTTTGGGAGTTTATTTTCTAATTTTGACTACGGCCGGTGTTTAGAGTTACTCTGAAGCGGTGTAATATTTTGGTGTGTTGAGGAGCCTAATTCAACTCCCCCTGGTGTTGTTTGGACTGCGTCGTTGCTGCGCCTGGATCCATTCTGTTGGACCTTGTCGCGAGAAAGGTAAAAGAGCTTTATTTATTATTTAACTACATTTTATTTCTTTATTTATTTAACTACATTTCATGCTGTGAAGGATTTTCAGATTACGTTTGTGTTTTTTGGTTACATGGATGCGTCGAAAACTTAAGTATGGTAGTAAGCTAACTCCACATGTCCTTGGCTTGCCCGTTACTAATGAGTTCGTGCACGCTGTTAAGTCCACATTAGTTTTTTTTAGCTAATGTCCGCTTACAGGGTTACAACTTAAGATATATACATAACGTTGTTACTGAAAACGTTTCTGTTTTTTTCCTTTCGCGGTGTTAGACTGTAAGGATGGTAACGAACGAGATACGTGTGCTGCACTGAATAAACGACAAAGTAACGTTTATTTTTAGCATTAGTAAATTTACCTGCATGATACTCCGACATCATATCAGCCTAACCAGAACGCAGGGTTGACAAGATATTTTTACAAGTAAATGGCGGACATATGGCTGTGTAGGTTGCTAAAATTTGTCTAGGTAACTAGCAAAAAAGTTGAGTAGTCTGGACAGGCTAACACAGTACATTAAAATGTTAATAGATAAAGTTATGTTGCATAACAGTTAAACAGTACACAAGTTGCTTTTATTAGTAGTAAAAGTATTTTTTTAACGTTAGGTGGTCAAGATGTTGATAAAAGTAAAACATGGAGAAACCAAGAAATATGTGAAACTGGAAGAAGGCAGTTTCTCTGATTTTGTCAGTGTGGGTAAGTTACAGTATGCATGGTCTGTAACCTTAATGTTCATTACAGGGGAAGTAACGTTAATAATAAAAGTATTGATTGTTTCAGTCCAGTAGAAGTTTTTCATCCCAGAAAATACAATACTGAAAATCACAGATGAGCAGGGTATAGAAGTGGATGAGGATGTCTTTCCAGAACTTACAGCAGTCAAGGAAGTCTGTTTTGTCATCTATACTGATGAAGGTAAGTGAATGCAATGTTTTTTGTTTGTTCTGATACACAAGATTTATATATTCACTCTTGAAAAAAAAGTTTAAGTTTCAGTATTGTCTGATATCCTGTGCTAAATAACAATTACAAAATTAGTTAAAACTCCACATTGAGTTGGATTTATCATATTGATTTCAGATCTCCTAACAGCAGAATCATCTAAGAACATAACTGACTGCTCAGACCTGACAGAATTTGTGACAGTCACATCTTGTGGTAAGCAGGATTGTCATATTATAATCCTGCTCATTATTGTTTAGAATGAAATGTGGAATAACCATCTGGGCTCCTGGGTCAGATTGTGATATCTTCACTAGGTGGAATTTAAATAAAATGTAAAAGAAAACTCGAAATGTTATATAGAATATACACTTTTACTAATATCTGTAGTACTAAATAAAAGCACAGACTGAAGCAAGATTATTTTAAGTATGACTGTTTCAGAAAGTTTGGATGAATTTTCCAGTGAAATCACAAGTCCAGTTGATTTGTTGAAAATGTCCTATTTCTGTGGTACACATGCACAAATGGTGGTTTTGTTTTGTTTTATATATTTTTTTATTGTATTATATATGCCTTGAATCCCAAAAGTTGTTATTTGTGACCCTCAGATTTGAGTGTCCTGCAGCAAGATGGTGAAAGGCCCTCCTCCCCAAGTCTAACGGATACATTGTCTGTCTCAAGTCAAGTCAAGTCAAGTCAAGTAGGCTTTTATTGTCATTCCAACCATATACAGTTAGTACACAGTGAAACGAAACAACGTTCCTCCAGGACCAGGGTGCTACATACATGCAACAACATAAATTTACAACATACATTTTACATTAAGTTACTCTAAAAGAAGAACTATCAATATTCATACAAAGATACACAATAAACAAAGTGCACGTGCAAATGTGCAAACAAAGAGGTACATGACAGACACAACAATGTAACCATCAGCAGTCAGTGCAGTGACACAAGTGATGTTGGATGTCAAAAAATTCAACCTGTCATGAACAGTACCCATGCAAGAAATGTAATTTTATTACTTACTTACTTTTGCACATAGCTTTTGAGTTGGCATTACTTGAAAATCAAGCTTAAATACAAAAATAATAATAACAAAACAAAGAACTAAAAATAGGATTTTTATTTTGTATATAATTGATCTCATGTAGTCAGTGGACTGAAAGAGCTGTTTTGATTAAAAATGATGTCTTACTTTTGTTGTTAATTATTGTTTTGTATTTTATGTGAAATGTATTTAGACAGTGGAGCAGATTCTGACTGCCAAACCAGCAGGGATTTCGGTCATCCAAGTGTATGAAACTGGGAGTTTGAAAGATTCCACCAGGCGATTAATGGTGAAAATCATTGTAGCTCACATGCGTGAAAAGGAAGGGTAAGAGGGCTGATGTTAATCCCATGACTTTCTTATTTTTAATAAGAATCTGTAATAAGTATCTTAACTATACTCATGTTTATTCAGGAGAGCTGTAAGTAAAGCAACAAAGGAGTTTCATGCCCTTGAAATTGTGTCACTCTTCCCATCTTTGAAGGACCCATACTCTAAAAAAGGATATATGAGTTTGCATTGAAACTGTAGTGGGAAATAATGACAGTGGTTAGACTTTGGTTGTTTGATATTTTATATATGAACATATATACTTTATATAGGACAAAAACTTGATATTGTCTGCACTCAAATTAGGACTCATAGTTTTTCTTTCTTTCTTTCTTTTTTTAGGAACATTTCTATGACATTCAGAGCAACAAAGGCTTTCTTGAGTGGCGTGTCAAGACTGTGCAACATCAGTCCAAAACCACCAATATGTCCCAGAGCAGAAAGGGCCCACATCACCAAGAACATTTGGTTTCACAGATGACCAGCGATCAGGAGATGAATGTATGGAGGCTGTGTCTCTTCTTCACCACACCACTGACCCTAACATAGTCTTCCAGAAGATGAGAGAAATGTTCCATTATCGTCAACAGATGCTGCATGACCCACAGCAATCAGCAGATATTCAAGTTTTTCCTTGTTTCTTGGACACTAAAGGACTGGTAGGTAACACGTATGAATTTGAAAAAACCTGACTTACAATAATCGAGGTAATGTAAAGTAATGGTAGTACTTCCCTTAATTTTTTTTTAGATATTACAAGACTTTACAATGATGTTTGGAGCAGATGCTGCTTTTAGGTTTCTGGAAAAATGGAGCACCAGTTTTAAAGATAAAGTCATCAGGGAGGCCAGAGCCCTCAAAGAGACTCATCTTCTGAAAAAAACAGCTGAAAGCAACCTTGAATGAAGAGTGTGACACTGCTGATGAGCCAGGTAGTATCACAAATGTAACAATTTACTGGTGTAGTCATTTGCAAAGATAACATCAAATCAGCAACTTGATGTGTGTATGGATTACCTCTTGTCTATTTACACACTCAACCAGTCGTTAATGGAACGAGTGTAGGACTTAATGTATAATATATGGTTCCAAATATTAGTATTGAACTCATAAAACACTGTTTGTAGAGTGGGACAGCGACATGGCTTCTCTTCTCGTTTTGCTGCATCTTCTCACTCCTCAACCAACTGGAAGGAAACGACCCAAAAAGATCAGTGTTGGAGAGGCAATAGATCATCTGGTGAAATTTCACAAGGTTTGTCAAGACATTCCAAATATTGTGGTCCAACATTTGTTTAAATTAATGGCTTATACAAATGTTCCTTTCATTGTGTTTCAGTCCTGCCAGAGCCTAGAGGATCATCTTGTAAACATTGAAGAAAACCCCCAGCCATATCTCCTGGCCAGAGGGACTTCAAAAGCACAGGTTTCCAGCTTCTACATAGTCTTGGATAGAAAGCTTCTTCCATGTCAGTCATGTACATCCTTGGGCGCATTTGATGAGCTGTTCAATTCCCACTTTTTGTTCAGTGTAAAATATGATGATGCCCTGTCCAGCCTGTACACATTTTTGCAGACTACTGTTTACAATATTGATGTAGGTACAACAGAAGAAAGTCCAAGAGTCAGAGAGGTGAGAGCAAGGCTGTTGAACAAGCAGTAACTAGCTTAGGCAACTAAAATGCTGATGTGTTTTCTCTGCACTTCATCCTTTGGTACAGCTTTACTTTTGTTTAGGCACCTAAAACTAGCTCATGGAATATATCCTGGGAAAGATTTAAGACTAAAATGTGGTCAAACAAGATGTTATTTACAATACTCAAGTTATTCTGGATTTAGAAGACATTTGAACAAGATTCATGCTCCTACTGTTAACGCGTGTGTGCCTCATGAGACCCCTTCTGACCATTACACCCAACAGCACAGTAATTCTCAGATCTTAAATTATGAAACACCCTCGACTTTATCTCAGTGCCAACATGTTGAAGCAGGCCCTTCATGGGCAACTCACAGCAAGGATATGTGTGCTTCCGTTATAGCCAGACTTGTGGGGAATGGTATAACAAATACTGTAGTTCTTTCTACAATTGAGAATTTACAGGAATTAGTGGAAGACTTGCAGTCTAACATTCAGGAACAAGTACTGAACCTACTACCAACCCACAATCCCTCCAGATCAGCTATAGAGAAGGTATTTAAAAGTTTGGACAATCCTTTTAGCCAGCTGAATTCTGATAGCAAATGGAAGAAATATTTTATTTATTTATAGAAAAATGGGAAATAGTACAACCAGTTGAACTGCACCTAGGAGTAAGGTATGACACCAAACATTGTAGTAAAACTGGAATGTATGAGCAAGTTCCAATCAGTGACAAATTCATATTCCCATATTGAAAACACTTCAATTCATTTTCAAGAATGAAAGTATTTGTGAGATGATGCACCTATGTACTCAGTCTGACAAATATGAAGACTTCTGTGATGGAAGCTACTTCAAAACTCATCCTTTGTTTTCAAGTAGTAAGTTTGCCCTTCAAATCCAATTATACTATAATGAATTTGAGTGTGCAAATCCTTTAGGCTCCAAAAAGGGCATACATAAAGTTGGCTGCCTTTACTTCATTCTTCGAACTCTTCCGCCCAGTGTGAATTCTGTTTTAATGAACATTCACCTGGTATCATTGTTTTATGCACAAGATGCTAAGAAATATGGAATTGATGAAATACTGAAACCCTTAGTCAAGGACCTGAAAATGTTAGAGACTGCTGGAGTTGCTGTTCCATTTGCTGAAGTTCCTGTATATGGCACTCTTGCACAAATTACCGGTGATAACATGGGTATGCATAGTCTTCTTAGATTTTTGGAATCTTTTAGAGCAAATTAGTTCTTTAGATTTTGTTTAGTTGATAAATCTTCAGCTCAGTCAGTTTTTTCAGAGGATGACCCATGTTTGACTTTAAGATCTGCATTTCTGAATGACCAACACTATCTCAATTTAGTAGATGACCCAACCTTAGCCTCTTCATTTGGCATCAAAAGAAAGAGTATACTTAATACACTGCAATATTTCAATATTATTTATTTATTTATTTATTTATTATTTTCAAAATTATGCTGTTGACATCATGCATGATATTTTGGAAGGGGTTGGTCAGTATGAGGTGAAGTTGCTATTTGAATATTTAATTAAACATTTCATCTCTAAAGAAAGGTTGTTAAATAGAATATATGCTTTTAATTATGGTTATTTGGAGAATCGAAACAAGCCAACAAATGTTAACCTTGATTGTGGAGGGCATGGAATAGGGTTAAATGCATCACAAACACTGTGTTTGATCACAAACATACCTTTGAAATTTGCTGACCTGGTACCAGAGGATGATCTGCATTGGCACTTGTTGCTTTTGTTGTTGAACATTATAAACATTGTGTTCTCATACTCGATCACTGAAGGGATGACTGTGTATTTAAAGCACCTTATTATTGAACACCATCAATTCTTTAAAGAACTGTACCCATCATACAACTTAATTCCAAAACATCATTTCATGGTCTGAGGTGCATTCGAAAGATCGGTCCACTAATTCATATCTGGACTATGAGATTCGAAGCCAAACACAAATTTTTTAAAGATTGTGTAAAGAACTTCAAGAATTTGACTATATCACTTGCTAGGAAACACCAGTTTGCAGTAGCGTATCATTGGGAATGCATGACTTTAAAAGCCATTGAGTCTGGTCCAGTTAAAATGTGTTTACATGAAACACAAGATCGTTCAGAGGTTTTATCTGCATATCTTCACATTGATAAAAGCCACTATTAATCTCACAAACTGGGTGAAGTGTTGTGGAATTGAATATCGTGTTGGCCTCTTTGTTTGCACAAGCACTGATGAAAACATGCCAGTGTTCGGCAGAATAACCTCAATCATTTTGCATGATGTTGAAGCTGTTTTTGTTTTGGTTGAGCATGAAACTTGTTTCCATGACCATTCATTTTCATGCTTTTCAAGTAACTGAAAACATCCCTAAGAAGATCCTGATTCTAGAAAGGAAGAGACTAAGACATTTCAAAAGTTTTGATATCCAGATGGATGTGATTCGCAATTTTATGTTGTGTCAGAAAGTTGTATACTTTAATTTGCAGATACTGTTGGCTTAACTGTGTCTAATTGAAATCCATCCCTGCTTTAATGTACATGTTTATGCACTTTACAGATTTTGAAGCCAACAGTCTGCCTCATTTTAACAATCCTGCATTAGAAATTTTTATTTATTTGTTGTTGTTTTTTGTGGTAATTATTCTCAGAGAAGTGGTATTGACACTGTGCTTTAAGTTTGTTAAAATATGTAATTTCCTTTAATTAAAATTTATCTGTCAATTTCATTGTGTTTTGATTACACATTTTCCCAAATGTTTAGCTGCTATTATAGCAGCTATTCTACGGGTCCATCCGTTTTTTTGTGTGTAATTATTTTTACCTGAAACCATTTAAGTGTTTTGAATTTAACACTATGAAAGAGTTGTTATTTAAATTAACTCAAGTTAGGAGCTTTTTTTCAGGAGTTTAGTTTAAACTCCTGAAAAAAGTTGAAAATCAACTCCCAGAAAAGAGTTAATTTAACTCTGCGCTAGAGTTTATTTGATGGTCACGCATGTACCAAAAACTCATGAAACTTGGCAGACAGGTTGGAATCTGCTGCCATCAGGATGCCTGAGAGTCTCGTGGACCAGGGCCCACAGTGGCCCGCACGCGAGATTTTGCTGCCTAGCTCATACACACTTTCACGTAGGCACACGAAACTCGGTACACATTTAGATCTCATCGAGCCGAACAACTTTCGTGCTGCATGTCCTGGGCTAAACTCAACAGGAGGCCGGTTATTTTGGGTCGTTCACAAAAACAAACCCGATGGATTTTGATATACTCCTCCTAGGGAAATTATACAATCGCTACCAAACTGGGCCAAAGAGATCTAAAGACATTGAGGATGCAAAATTGCGGAGGGATTTTTCGATATCTCTAACGGGTCAGCCGTGCTAATGTCTTAAACGTACTTTGTGGCATTATATTGAGTGACATATTATTCAGTGACACTTTCTGTGACATCACGTTCAGGAACATCATAGTGTGAGGCTTTTCTTCCAGCACCTGCGGCCTATTGTACACACATACACATCACAAATGTTAACACAAACAAACACATTTCACACACTAAAACACACATCACTAATGTTAATACACACAGACTCACACACCATACACACAAACAAGCACAAACACAAGCACATTTACTCGTCACACACAGACTGACACATCTACACCTCA
Source organism: Clarias macrocephalus (assembly GCA_011419295.1). Lineage (NCBI taxonomy): Eukaryota > Metazoa > Chordata > Actinopteri > Siluriformes > Clariidae > Clarias > Clarias macrocephalus. Next base: position 89,819 of record JAAGKR010001811.1, read on the forward strand.
CACACCTCTCTCCCTCACTCTCGCACACACTAACCCTTACACACTTATGCGCACACACACCCATATTACAAATGTTTACACTCACGCACACACACACACACACACACATACACACACCCCTCTCTCATGACGTACACACACACACACACACACTAATGCACTCAACAAAAATGCACTCAAGCGCCCGGGATGGCGATGGCACAGGGTGCTTGGGCCTGTCATCGTTGCTTGCAACTATATTTATTATTAGGGCCCAAGCACTATAAGGTGCGCAGGACCCTCTTGTCTTCCTAAGGAACCTTTTGGACTTTTCGGGGATCTTAACATGCTCAAAAACTCATGAAACTTAGCAGACAGGTTGGAATCTGCTGCCATCAGGATGCCTGAGTCTCGTGGCCCGGGGCCCCCACACGAGATTTTGCTGCCTAACTCATACACACTTTCACGTAGGCACACAAGACTCGGTATACATTTAGAACTCATTGAGCCGAACAACTTTTGCGCTGCATGTCCTGGGCTAAACTCAACAGGAGGCCGGTTATTTTGGGTCGTTCGCAAAAACGCACCCGATGGATTTTGATATACTCCTCCTAGGGAAATTATACAATTGCTAACAAACTGGGCCAAAGAGATCTAAAGACATTGAGGATGCAAAATTGCGGAGGGATTTTTGATATCTCAAACGGGTCAGTCGTGATAATGTCTTAAACGTACGTCGAAAAATGATTAATAACTTTCTGTGTGGCATTATATTGAGTGACGTTATATTCAGTGACATGTTCAGTGACATCACATTCAGGAACATCATAGTGTGAGGCTTTTCTTCCAGCACCTGCAGTCTATTGTACAAACATACACATCACAAATGTTAACACACACACACATATCACTAATGTTAATACACACAGACTCACACACCATACACACAAACAAGCACAAACACATTTACTCGTCACACACTGACACTGACACATCCACACGTCACACACCTCTCTCCCTCAGTCTCACACACACTAACCCTCACACACTAACGTGCTCACACATACACACACACACACATCACACACATGCACACATACATACACCCATATTACAAACGTTTACACTCGCACACCTCTCTCTCTCACACACACACACACACTAGCCCTGTATAGTGTGTGATGTGTGCAGGTTGTGCGATGGCGATGGCTTTTTCGAGGTCTTAACACACTCGAATAACTCAGGTTGTGCGGTGCGCCCGGGATGGCGATGGCACAGGGTGCTTGGGCCCGTCATCGTTGCTAGCAACTATATTTTTTTATTGTATTTCTTTTTATTAATATTCATTTAATAATAATAATATTTTATTTTTAAGGTCACAGGCGGTCGTTTAAGCATTTCACTGCATTCATAGTGTATGACTGTGTTTGTGAAAATTAAATTTGATGTGAATTTGATTTGAAGAGAAATATTTGAGAAATCACAAATATTAGTCTGAATCTCTAAAGGCTAACACCCACTTGTCACGATAGTAATGAAGATAAAGAAATGCAACTGCATCGGGGTATTCCAGAAAGCTTGGTTAACTTACCATTTGGTAAATCATAACCTCCGGGTTGATTTACCCCAAAGCCGCATACCATGAGTATGTCAGTTCCAAAACACCTGAGAAGAGTACGTTTAATCAACCTCCTAGTGGTTATCCAGAATTAATGCGCGTACACGGTGCATACATAAAGATGTGTTTAATGGATCGCCGATTTCACGAGTTGACATGGAAGATCAAAGTGAAAAAAAGGAGAGCGGCATACTTCACAGAGGCGGCGTTGGAGGTTTTAATGCCGCGTAAGGAGAATTCAAGGCAATAATAATGAAATAAAAGCAATACCGCTGCACACACACCATGCACCACAAGTAACATGGTGAAATGTAAGTTTATCATATGATTTGTTTTCATTATATGACTTAATAAATTACTATCTCGGTCACTTAAAGGCTTTTTGAACATGCTTAACGTTTTATGCAGGCTTACTTTATTTAACTGCATATAATGTATAGGCTACTGTGATTTTAGTTGTATTACTTTGACATGTTTTCTTCACTACATTATTGGTTTTTCTTTGATAATATGGAGAATTTTATGGGTTGTATTTTCTTATAGATACTAATTGTGGGATTGTAATATTGGACCCTACAGAAAGAACACAGTTGTAAGTGTTTTGTCCGGTACCTTTTGTTGCTTTTAGATATATTTTCTTTTTGCCAGATAATGTATACTTGAATATTTCCACTGAAGGATGAAAATGACTATGAAGAGACCACATCTGCTGTGACTGAGGTATGATGTACATCATTATAATGCATGCCCCCTTTTTACATTAGAGTAACAATTTGTCATTGTTCTTTCACAGTACATACCTGTAAAAAAAATACCTGGATTTGCCCACAGATGAAGGTCCTTCAACTTCAATGCATAATCTAAGCACTAGTGTGTGTGCAGTTGTCCATAGTTTAATTTTATTGTCTGACAGAATCTCATTTATTTATTTATTTATTTTTGCCTTCCTAGTTGCCAGCAAAGGAGCTGTATAAGGTCCATCTTCAAAAACAAATAAGAAAAAAAGTGACATGGAGATGGACCTTATACAGCTTCAAATGGAAGAAAAAAGTCTATCTATTAAAAAAAAAAAACCTAGAAGTTGAATTACTGGAGCATCGCCTTAAGGTGAGAGCTTGTGTGAATATTAATCTGTTGCATGTTAAAAGTATTGTTTACTGTATATAAAGCAATGTAAAAAATAACTTTTTACTTTCATTGTTTTTCAGGAAATAAATAAATTAACTGCACAGCAGACCAGTGCAAACAATTTAATAAAAGTAATTTTCACAAATCCTGTCTCTCAAAAGTTTTCCATCTCTGTGTAAAAAAATCTGTAGGGGTTCCTCTGGACCATCTTCCTCAATACATGGAGGGTGGCTCTCTCCTCTTATAGTGGCAATGTTGTGAAGCACAACACAAGCCACTATGATGTTGCACACACTCTCTGAACAGACCCGGAGCCCACGAAGACACTGAAACCTAGACTTGAGAATCCCTATGGTCATCTCCACCTTAGCCCGTGTTCGGCTGTGGTCCAGGATCAGGTTCAGAGTAGGGGGTCATCAAGTAGGGCAGACAAGGATATCCTCCGTCCCCCAGCAAGTAACCATTGTACTGTAAGAATTGAGGACACAAAATTAAGTTGTTACCTGTACATTGATGCTATGAATCGATTTCCTAATAACATAGTCTCCTTCATTTATTGAAGGAGCTTTAATAGTAATACGAGTGCCATTAATGCACCCAATTACATTTGGAAACCCTGAAATAGAAAATCATATATAGTATCAACTGTGTGTGTGTGTGTGTGCGCGCGTATAGGATGAATACATGTATAGATACAAGTAGTATGTCTACAGATTTTACTACAAAAGGACAAACCTGCCACTCTGTGGAATTCCTCTTTAATAACACACAGAGGTTTATGGCCAGGAACTGTACAAACATGTGTAAAAAGTGTTTAAGTGCCAGACATACTGTGCGAATGGCTCTACATTGTACAAAAAATGCCCTGGTGCAAAAAACCCAAGTGCTATACACAGAATGTTTTCTAAGCGCAGAACCGCGGTTTGTGCCATTAGCAATATGCAGTTTCAAGAGATGTGTTAAGTAAGTTAACGATTCCCTTGAAAACCAATAACGCTCTTTTAAATAAACATTATGAAATGAAAAGACATCAATATGCGGTCTTATAACTCTCTCCCAGCGAAAAAAAAACTCGTATAATAGTTTGTGCCTCCACATCCACAAGATCATCATCAAAAGGGCACGCCATGCTCAATAAACCTCTGAAACAAACTTAACCTGGAACATAACCTGCTACCGAGCAGGTGATCTTCAGAGAGTAAGTTGCTATGGTTACATACATACCCAGAAAGTTACCCCCGTTTTTGGAACCGAAAGTTGAGGTTATCCACTAACTGACTCTTAAACTTACCAGGATATGTCACATAACCTGCTTTCTGGAATACCCGCCTGAAAGGCTTCGCACTTAACTGTGGCTTAGAGTCTCTTTTAAATTGGGTGCAGTCTCACTGGTTGTGCTGGTTAGTAATCAGTAATGATGGGTAAAGAGTATTGATGGGAGTTGTAGTTCATATCCTCCATGTTTGTAGGCTGAATGTGAGTTTCTTGATGCACACCATGAATTTGTAACACCACTTAAGTAACAGAGGAGGCGTTAAATCTATCCAGGCTTCCAGCTGACCTCAACCTTGAAATATACGTACATACCTTTTTTTTTTCTTTGTTCATTTTTCTATTGGAAAACTGGATACTGTAACAAACTAAAAAAGAACACTGTGTGCCCAGTCATTCACTGATTGACAACAGTGTCTCCTAGCAGCAGCACTGGTGAACAATAATAATAATATATTGAAGTAATAACTGTAAAAGTGCTTTTATGATTTTTTTTAGTGTTTTAAGTGTGTTGCTTCATTGATTTTTTTTACTTAATTAATAAAATCAATTGCAATAATTTTGTTATAATGTAGTTGTATTACACTACATCACACATTTAGATTGTAGAAATACTATAAATAATTTTCCAGCTTTATTTAAATTTTGTATACTCTTATGTTTGACACTCCTGTGTGTTCTGTCTTCTACCTAGATATCATTAGAAGCCACTACCAAAACCGGCCACTTTCCTGGGTCACATGACTGAGATGGGTTCTGTTCGGGCTCAATTGCTTTTCCTGTATTGAATTTTACTCCTTGAATTTCTAAGCTTAAATTTTTCTATCTAAATTTCATAATATTAAATGTAGATTGGAATCAAGACTTTAAAATTTCATAGCTTGAAATGGACTACTGGGAATTCTATGTGCCATTCAGTTATTGCTTTTTAAAGTCAAATATTTTGGTTTAATAAAAACAGTAGTATTTATATTTTAAAACTAACAATGCAGCAGTGGTTACATTACAAAATATGTTTTTCAAAGCTGATTTAATTCAAATAATAACAAAATAACATGTTTTTAAACACATTACATCAGTAATTATGAGGAAGATTTTATTTGTGAGCTCAACAGATTTAATTTGCAAAAGGTTACAAAAAAATAGTTATTGTAGTATAGTTTATTTGTGTTAAACAAAACTTCAGGTGGTCTCACAAACACACACAGAAATATAAACTGATGTCTGAACAAAGACACACATTAGTATTAGAATATATTGGTACAGTATTAGTTCAAACCTGGCATGTTGAGTCTGTTACACAGAGACTGAAAACAGGCCCAGAGCTATGGAACATTATACCAAAAGCAAAGGCCATAAGATTTAGCAACAACATATTGGACAGTACATGATATAGTTACAAAAATAAAACAATAACAATATGAAGGAACGCACACAATGATGCAGCTTCCAGACAGGAATGATGACTGGAGAGCCAATCAGAAAACAGACAGTCCAAATCTGCCTGCCTTCAGTTTTTGATTGGCTTGTATTGCCCCAACTCTAGTTTCTGCTGGCCGGAATAGTTGGAGTTATAACACTGCTTCAGTTCTTGCAAGTGTAGCTTCATGATACTGAGTGCACAGAAGAGAGAGAACTCAAACACACACCCTAGTGGAAAAAATACACTTCAGTATATTACAAATATATTCAAATCTTCAATAGTACATTGCAAATATACTAACAAAAGTTGTACCATAAAGCAACATATAAAAAGTATTCTAACATACGCTTTTACAAATTTTTGGAATTAAACTTTCAACATACTTCAAAATAATTGTATCATAGTACACTTTCCAAAATATATTATAGGAAAATATTAATTTTAAGTGAAAGGTCGGTGTAATTTCCAAAGAACACTTATTTAAACTTTGTGTTTCAATTTATTTTTGGCATTTTTAAAAAAACATGCTAGTAATAATTTTTGTAACAATGTACAGGAAGTATACATTAGAATACAAATTTTAATATGTTAGTCTCAGTATATTTCCAGTTAAATTTGAATGTACTTATTTATGCTCATATTTAGTGCACTACTCTTTCGTTTTACTCTTAAACTTGTTTTTGCGCGCTGAAACTCACTTTTGTGCGTTCAAGATCAAATGTACTGTATGTGTTTGAACTTTGTCTCCTCTGTCCGCTCAATATGAACTTGCATGAACTGCAGCAGCATTATAACGCTGCAACTATTACAGCCAACCAGAGAATAGAGTAGGGGTAACACCAGCCAATCAGAAACTGGAGGTGGGCACCAGTTTATTATTATTTTTTTAACGATTACTAGCCTATAATAATAATTATAATAAATATATAAATCCTTTTTCTAGCTCCTTTTTTTCCAAGCTCCAACAAGACGCAATGACTGATTTTTTTTTCATCCCATTTTCCGGTGAAGTGAAGACCTGTTGTTCACTCGTTCCCTAAGCCGTTCGCAGTTCCCTTTGAATTGAACATTTTCTCCCTGCGGTTTGGAATCACACTTAACATGGCTGAACACCCTGTGTAGTATACTTTAGACCGTTTGGAACGCACCTGCTGTTAGCAAATAACCGCGTCAGATTGGAGTCTGGACTCTGGAGCGCTTTCGAATAGCCAAGGTCCAACTTTAAACCAACTTATCCACGGTCAAACAACCTCCGAAGAAGCTTTGAAGACCTGGGACTTTTTAAGTAACTTTGCCTTCTGCCTAACTACCACAATGTCTAAATTTGCATGTGAGTCACTCGAAAAGATATTGGAAACTCACATACCAGATGAGGAACTCCGGGAGATTAAGCGTATTTTATACGGAAAAGAACTAAGGTAAATGGACAGCCGTGTGCTGATTTCAGATGCTATATTAAAATCTGTCCTAGTTGTTGGTCTCTGCCATTATATTACAGCTAATATATTTATTATTATTGTATGTTGTGTAATACAGACAAATTAACTTAACGTTGATGAATCGATGCATGCTACGGGTTATTATTATTAAAAATATTTACATTTATTTATTTATTTACAAATTTTCACTAAGCTAGTCTTACACTTGTGTTTAAAAACAGGGCATACAGTGTAAATGATTGATCAAAGTACATGAGCAGACAGCCAGAGACTCGTCTAAATTGTTTAAAGTAAATTATATATATATATATATATATATATATATATATATATATATATATAATTACCAAATACATACACTCAAAAAGATATTTAGGCCTAACTATTAAAATTTATGCATTTTGATTGCATATAAAATTTCCATTCATTTGGATTACATATTTCTAGCATAACCAAACTAATAAACTTTATGTGATTCTTATTTGCAAGTTATATGTAAATGAAATGAGCAAGAATGCAATTTATGTATATCAGATCAATAAATCCAATTTGTTTTAAATTCATAATGAAGACAATTATGTATTATTACATAATAAACCCAACTTACTTTAAATGCATTTAGATAATTAATAATTTATAAAAATATATATTAATTTATTAACATTAATATATTTTTTATTCCTCCCAAATCCCAATATACAAGTTGTAATACAAAAACAACAGACCGCCTTGTTTCACATTTTATGCTTCAAGGCATATTTTAGGAATAACAACCAAAAAACTGATGAAAAAAAATTGGTAGCAAAACTTACTAGCCAGTGATATGCAGTTCCTCAATAGAAAATGTGGTATTTAAAGTAGACAGATAAAACGGGTAAAGCTGCTAACAGCACTGCTTACATTACAATAACATTCAGAGCCATAAGGCTCAGTGGTGTCTTTACACTTACTTTTTAATTGCGTGATTTTGGTATAGAATGATCATTCCACAGCAAATCTTAAGTGGCTAAAACCACCAATAACTAAATTCAACTTTCAAGCATTAAAGTTTAAAAATTAACTTAAACAATACAAAGCACATAAGTCAACCCACTTGCATTGAAATGTAGGAAATGTCTGTTAAGTAATCACAGAAGCATCTTAATTTTCAGTGCTTGGACTTTTGGTGACAGTTTGGTACTTTCTCTTGTTCCACCAGGATTTTCTGAAACACTTCAAATGTGAACCAGTTCCTTAGGGTAATGCAGGTTAAATGCATGAATGAGTCCAAAAAGCATCACACTCATGTGTGAAGGTTTTGCAGCACCCACTGCCCGAATGACATAGATGCCGTGGTCGTCTGTGCAATTCCAGACCCATTTTCACAGTTCTGGAGGATAAATAAAGAGAATGAGTTGTCAATACCAGCCACAGTGATATTCATATATTTTAAAGACATTGGACGGGCAAACAGTCCTTGTCGACTATTAATTTTGAACCCCGGCTAAGATGTTAAGGGTCTCTTGAACACAGCTCCTAGACATTTAGTTCAGAAAATAAGGATGTAAATATAAATACAGAAAAAAAAACATCCCTATATGTTTTAATTAGTAATAAATCTAATATTGGCCAATGCTAGGTGGCTAAGTTAGCTTATATTTATTAGGGCCATGTGCAAGCTAGCTAGCTAGTGGACTAAACAAAAAATTTAGTCATTGCATTGCTATTAGTGTAATATGATATCAACAACACAAAAAACATTTACATATGCAGAAACCAACAAATTATGAAGGATGACTACAAATGTAACTTACCTTAAAACGAGGTCACAATTCAGGTTGCTCCAGTGAAAAAATGTTAATAAAATTGTTGCTTCTCCTGCTGCTGCTATCACCCTCTACTGACTGGAGTCTGGAACAGCTTCTAAACAATTCCATTTGCAAGATTTGTATGTAAATCAGTCTCATACAATTTAATTAATTGGATCTTGTTCTGCAGACATTTTAACTAAATTCATAATTTTTAATTGATTAAATTAAATAGTTTTTATAATTACCACTTTTTTTATTAATTGTAAGTAATCTGATTACATATTAAATAAAGATTCTTTAAAAAAAATCAAAGGGATACAAATGCTTAATAATAAACTACGCCATGATAAATTTTTTTGAGTGTACATAGCTACATTTGACCAAGCACATTTAATAATTTTATATTACCTATGTATATTGTTCTGCACATAATCCATTTTATAATATGATTTTTAAACATATTTTATGTTTAAATATAATTAAATCTACAAAATATACATAGAAAATTATCTCATGTGTAAATATACTTTTTTCACAGATTTTTCACATATTAATATATATTAATATGGAGTAAAATATTTATGCTGTTTACAGAAACCCAGCATTTTTTAGAGTGTACTACTACTACTAATAATGAATAGAGAATGCGCAGTCAAAGCCCAGGGATTCTACGTGCTGTCGCATTGTATTCAATGAGTAGCAAATTTTTTGTGTTTGTTGCATTTCTGGGAGAGTATGTCTGCAGTTTTATCCATAAATCTGCTCAAATCTGCACTTGCATTTATCAGCCTTTTGATCAAAAAGCACGCACGCGCAACTTACTTTCACTTTGCAAAAGGCAGTGTTTATTGTTTAGTGTATATTTTAAGTGCACATACACAATAGAACAATATTGTTTTAGGCTAACTTATCATGCACTTGTATTCTTTATTGTACTTTCTTTTTGCACACGCGCGAGTGTGTTACAATAATAATAAATTCACAGCACTACTACTACTACTACTATTAATAATAATAATAATAATAATAATAATAATAAACATAGTTGCAAGCAACGATGACGGGCCCAAGCACCCTGTGCCATCGCCACCCCGGGTGCACCGCACAACCTGTGTGTTATTTGAGTGTGTTAAGGCCTCGAAAAAGCCATCGCCACCCGGTGTCACCGCACAACTGGTACACATCACACACTATACAGAGCTAATGTCAGTTTGGCCCTAAATATTTCTTGAGTGTGTGTGTGTGTGTGTGTGTGTGTGCGCGTGTATGCGCGTGCGTGGTGGCGCTGCAGTAGCATGCAGCGGCCACTCCGGAGCCAAAATGGTTCTACTTTGTTTACGTCGTGTCGTAGCGCGTTTATTTTACATAGTTTATGGACATTGGTGCAAACGGTGTTTGTACTTACCACCGCCAGACACTTTTGCAACTCAATAAACCGGCATATTTCATTCAAGATGAGCTGCGTGAGAAGCTACGCGACCTCGGCTTGCTTCGGGGACCAGGCCTCCAGTCCTCGGCGTTGCCTGATGCCGGTGGCCCGAGGAGGGGACATCGTAAGCGGTGCGCGAGGAAGCGGAAGCGCGGCAAGCGGGCGGGAGTCTGTGCTAGGCTAAAAACAAACCCTAGTCGGCCGGCTCTTCTGTCCATCATCTAATCTAATGTCTGCTCCCTGGAAAATAAACTGGACTACATCCGACTGCAACAGGCTACACAGCGTGAGGTTAGGGACTGCTGTGTATTTGTTTTCATGGAGCCATGGCTCAGCGACAGAGTTGTCCCGGGCCATCAGAGAGGCGAAGCGCGCACACGCCCAGAGAATCCACAATCACTTCAGGGACAGTGACGGCTCTCTTCCGAATGCGCTGAACAGCTTCTACGCACGGTTCGACATGCAGAACGACGTGACGGCGAGGAAGACCACTCCTCCGCCGAACGACCAGGTGCTGTGTCTCACCACAGCTGATGTGAGGAAAACTCTACACAGAGTCAACCCACGTAAAGCTGCTGGATCAAAAGAAAAAAAAAAAAAAACCTACTTATGTGTTACATGGTTGTGTCTGTCATGTACCTCTTTGTTTGCACATTTGCACGTGCACTTTGTCTATTGTGTATTTTTGTATAGAAATTTGATAGTTCTTTTAGGTTAACTTAAAAATGTAAAAATTTGTGTTGTAAATTTATGTTGTTGCATGTATGTAGCACCTTGGTCCTGGAGGAACGTTGTTTCGTTTCACTGTGTACTAACTGTATATGGTTGGAATGACAATAAAAGCCGACTTGACTTGACTTGAGTGTAATGTGTGTGTGATGTATGAGTGTGTTTGTGTGTGTGCATGCATGCATGCGTGCGTGTGTGTGTGTGTGCGTGCATTAGTGTGTGAGGGTTAGTGTGTGTGAGAGTGAGGGAGAGAGGTGTGTGTATGGTGTGTGAGTCTGTGTGTATTAACATTAGTGATGTGTGTGTGTACGTATGTGTGTGAGATTTGTTTGTGTGTGTGAGAATGCTAACATTAGTGATGTGTATGTGTGTACAATAGGACATAGATGCTGGAAGAAAAGCCTCACACTATGATGTTCCTGAATGTCACTGAAGGTGTCACTGAATATAATGTTACTCAATATAATGGCACATAAAGTTATTAATAATTTTTCGGTGTAAGTTTAAGACATTATCACGGCTGACCCGTTTGAGATATCAAAAATCCCTCCACAATTTTGCATCCGCAATGTCTTTAGATCACATCGGCCTGGTTTGGTGACGATCGTATAAATTCCCTAGGAGGAGTATATCAAAATCCATTGGGTGTGTTTTTGTGAATGACCCAAACTAACCGGCCTCCTGTTGAGTTGAGCCCAGGACATGCAGTGTGAAAGTTGTTTGGCTCAATGAGATCTAAATGTGTACCGAGTTTCGTGTGCCTACGTGAAAGTGTGTATGAGCTATGCAGTAAAATCTTGTGTGGGGGCCCCGAGACTCTCAGGCATCCCATCCTGATGGCAGCAGATTCCAACCTGTCTGCCAAGTTTCATGAGTTTTTGAGCATGTTAAGACCCCTGAAAAGTTCAAAAGGGTGGGAAAAAAATCCTTAGGCAAACAAGAGGGTCCTGCGCACCATATAGTGCTTGGGCCCTAATAAATACATATTAGTATTTACAGCTTGAGTTTGACACGTTTATGTGCTCTGTTGCTTGCTGTCAATGGGCGCCTAAGAGAGATTAACAGATTTTTGGCTTCAATAGACACACAATACCTCAGATTTAAACGCGACTGCCCCCTACAGGTAATGAACGTCATTTTCACAGCTTCCCGCGAGCTGCCCCAGATCCCTTTTTGCGAAACGTGTGTTCTTACTGGCCAGATCTGTACTGTACGCACAGTGCCACGCTACTGCATTAAATGTGCATCAGAGTATATATCACTACCACACAGAGCATTATCAGGCGACTAAATATTTAAAGTCAACATTTCTTTATATATTAGATAATGTAGCTCCAGTTAAAAGAAAAATAATTAGAGAGAAAAAACTCAATCCCTGGTATAATGATCGCACACGCACTTTAAAATAGACCACTCGAAAATTAGAATGTAAATGGCATCAGACTAAATTGTTAGTATTTCAAATAGCATGGAAAGAAAGCATATTGAACTATAAAAAAGCTCTTAGTGTTGCTACAGTAGATCCACATATCTCTCCACTCTTTTTATATAAGTATTATAATATTTTAAAACATTTCAGGTTTTGAAATCAGACAATTTTATTGATGCAGATGATGTACTAACCATATCAGAACATAGAATATTTTACTGCCCTTGAAGAGAATGAACTAATTTCACTTATTTACATTATCCTATGTATTCGATTCTAATAATTAACTCTTCACTCAGCAGTGGGCCAAAATCTTATAAATTAGCAGTTATTGAACCACTGAACCAAAATTTAACCAAACCAGATGAATACTGCATTTAAAAATTTGTCTTATAATTACCCCTTCCAATGATGCAAAAGCTTTAAAATAAATGTAGTTTTATGTGTCATAATCTGAAACAAAGATCATATATGATATATGTGGTATAGTCAAGTGCCAGAGGAAAACATTATAACGAAACCTAGGTACCAATTCATAATGATGATAAAACACGATTTTATAAATATAAAGATTCTATATTAATTTATTTTTCTTCATATTTTGTTACAATAGTAAATAATAGCAAGTAACTTGATCCTACCACACAGGATGCTTTGTGTAAAAAGTTTAAAACGCTCCACCCATAGCATTATAGAGGAAGATGTCAGACTAACCAAGGCGTCAGAGCAGGTGAACCCACATCCGCCTACAATCAGGGCAGAAACAAACTACAATTCCCAACAGTCTCGTTCCAGGTCACCTGAATACTAGAACACCTGCTACTAATTAACATGATGCTTAAATAGGGCTTAGCAACTGAAGGACTACGCTCTCGTGAGTTTTCCGGACGTTACCAAGCATTTATTCTCATGATTGTCTTTTTGTGCATGACCTTGCTCCGTTTAATCGTTTCCGATTCTTTGCCTACCCTAGGTTGTGTGTTTTGCCGATCGACCGACCCTTGCCTGTCCTTTGACTACGATTATTGCTTACCCGTGTTTTGTTTACAATGCTTATTAAACACTGCCTTTTACCTGCACTTGCGTCCTCCTTCACTGGAACCTGACAGAAGAGCAACATTATTTCACTTGTACGGTTTAAAAAAAAAAAAAAAAAAAAAAGCTTTTGGAGTTGTGTTTCTGAATTGCCACACAAACAAATTGAGATACGGAACTGAATAGATTTTTTTCTATTATCTCTACTAATTATTGTCTTTGTGTTGTTGCTGTGAGATGTGTTTTTTTTAGTTCTTCTCAGTGAAAACACACATACACAGTAGCTGGTTTTGGATTCTCTCTCTCTCTCTCTTACACACACACACACACACACACACACACACACACACACACACACACTCATTCTTCTGCTTTGGTCTTCTCTTTATTTTATTATTTTATCTCGCTCCCAGCAACACACAGATGCTAATTAGCTACATGTGTATGTCCTTTAATCATGATCTAATTCTTGTTTCCCCTTCAGAGTGGCAGTCGACCAAGAGCCCTCCAGTACTCTTTTTAGTCTTTTTACCTGGTGCTATTGCCCTTTTTTGACTTGGTTAAGGGTGAAATGCCACTGAGGGTTTTTGTTTGTGAAGGTGTTATCACGCTATGGTATACGTATGGTAATGTCCACATGTCAGAGCATTCAGATTTGGCACGAAAAACATGCTAAGATGTCACTGTTATGGATTTTAGTAGACTGTGCTATTAATCACTGCATTCCTAGAAGCATTCAGAACAATTAGTTCTGACCATTTTTTTATTCATACACATTCACATTTCATACAAACTTAAATAATTCTTTTGATTGTGTAAAGCTGCTTTGCGACGATGAAAATTGTTAAAAGCGCAATACAAATAAATTTAATTAGTTTCCACTTCAGTGATACTTATTTACCAGATTACACAGAAACAAAGAAAGACTTAAATTGTCGTTGTCAAATTGTCAATAACTTTAAGATTTATTACTGAGACTAATGTCTCTCACTTTTTTTAATTTAGAATTTATGACTCTTATTAAATTAAACATGAATTATTCCCAGGAAATTGCTCCTACCCCAGACTGCACTGGATGCGGCCTTGGATAGGGATTTTGATCTGCAGGGTTATATTTTTGAGGCAGCACTAGAGCAACTGAGAACACCTAGAGTTGTGAGGGTGGGACTTATCCAGAACAAGATTGTTCTTCCCACTGATGCTCCTGTACTTGACCAAGTAAGACAAAAGTTGTCTATCCATTTTTAAGTATTTCTCTCACTCATGTCTTAATAAGTGTTATGAAATTGCATCTGAAATTGTATGACATATTTTCAAAAATTTAATGGATTTATTCTTTACACCATTAACTGATTGCCTAAACTTGTTTTTGTAGATTACAGCTCTACACAAGCGAGTGGGTGAGATTGTGGAGGTGGCTGCACTTTGTGGGGTCAATATTGTCTGCTTCCAGGAAGCCTGGAGTGAGTACCTAAATTACCTGCTTATACTAGTGTGGTAAAATGATGCATTTGATAATATAAAACATTTTAATAATAACAAATGATGTGCAAAATTGCTTAATGTAAACATTTTATATAAAATTGTAATTATTAAAAACAAAAAATACTTGGTAATTATTAGTCATTTATTCTACAGTATAATTCCATTATTCCATGTACAGATGGTACTCAACCAGAATAATAGTTTTAACGCCGTGTCTCTCGCAGCGACATCATTAGGGGCATGTGTTTCCTTGCTTTGCCGCTACTTGGCGCCAAAACTATAAACTATAGACTTGGTTTGTTCTCTCAAGGATTAATGAGCTGCAGCTTATTGAGAGCTGCACATAGTAGCAATAACATTGTATTGGTTTTCAGTGAACTTAAGCGCGTCAGAAAATGAACTGAAACTCTATACTGTGTGCTTGCCTCACAGACATGAAAAATATATACTTATAGAAAGTGAAATGTCTGCTTTTACGTAAACTAATGGAAAGCAGACTTTGTAATTCTTATAAAACGTGAATTATAGGCGCATCCACTGCTGCGGACATGAGATGACCTGACTACCTTTATCACTACAGTTGAAAAAAAAAATCACAAATTTAGCAATGAATAATTTAAATAGTCAAGAGTTAGCCGGAGCCCAAACCTCATTTAAATAAAAATTTTAAATTAACAAAAATTGTAAGTAAACATCAATAGCCCAAGTTTAGAAAAACATTTTTATTTAGAATATAAAAAATAATATGCCAGCTGCCACTGTTCTTATCTTAACTGCTCTTTGTCAGGATAAATCGCTCAGTGACAACGCTGTAAATTATTATGTAAAGCAGGTACATCTGTATGAATAAATTGTTTAACTGTATATCTCATGAGCTCTTGATCATTGACTTCCAGATGTGTGACGAGCGGTTTTCTAGTTTTGTCGCCGCACCTCACGGTGACGGTATGCTGTTGCTGGCTTTTACTACTGAGTGGCGCTATATAACTATAGACCGACGTGTCAGACCTTAGTTCATTCTCTCAAGGATTAATGAGCCGCAGCTCCTTTAGAGCTGCACGTATTAGCGGATAAAATCAAGTGTAACATTGTACTTAAACGAATTCATAATCACAATACTAAAATTACAGTACAAATTTTTAGCAAAGTAAATGTTAACACAGTGAGCCTTTAGATTTTATCATGTGTAATTAGAAAGCCTATGTGTGTACACTGTAAACCCTAATGCTTAAAGTAATTAAACACATTGAGTACTGTTAACCTAAATAATTGAATGAGTAAGAATTTTGAGTACGTAAGTAACAATAAATTAAGTTAAACTTCCACCAATGTAAAATCTATAGAGCACTTGTGGCACAGTGGTAAGTGTTTTGCCTGCCATGCGGAAAGCCCGGGTTTGATTCCCGTGCTGGATGGTTTGCAACAATTTTTTTTTTTGGTCAAGTTCAACAAACTCAAAAATTTATAGTTCTGTTTACTTAAAATTGGAAACATGATTAATTAAAAAATTTGATGTAACCGATTACCTCAAATATTTGGAGTTTTGCCAACTTAATCGGGTTTACAGTGTAGGGTTTTGGGTCATTTTTAATTTTGTGTTCTTTAAATTTGTAGTAGACAATACCAAAATAAATTAAACTAAATGACTATAAAATTAAAACATTGTCAGGAGGTCCTACTGCGTAAGCAGATGTCGTTGTCATTCAGCCCTGCTTGTGTTTTTGCGGTATTATCAGAATGAAATGCAGTATGCTGTTACGTTCTTTAATAAATAATGACCCAGTTGTGCTGTACCACCGCTGGCAAAACCTTATAAAATACTATCACAGTACTAAAATTATAGTAATACATGTAGCCGTTTCTTATTTGCATCAAATTTAAGCAAAGTAAATGTATACTTGTGTCACGGCATGCACCTGTAATGGGCGTGCGCCCTAATCAAACTCGCTCCTCACTCACTCCGAAACTCACTAGGTAGGCGGCCTAGGCGCACACTGCAGTGACTCAGCCATAATTTACCCCACTGTAATTTAAATAAACAGTTCGATTAACCAAACCCGAGTGAGTGTGCTTTCCTTAGAACCATGTCAGAGGTGGCTAGGTATCTAATAGCTAACAACCAGGCATCAATGTATAATGCACACACTGTACCAGACCGCTTCTCATTAATAAACAACAAACTAGTCGTTAATAGATATCAGGGTAGAGTAAGGAACACCAGAACAATATTTCTGTAAACAAAAGTGTATATACATTTATTGCTCAGTGCACATCATTCACTGCCTGTATCTCCCATCATACACACACCCAGAGTTTGTGCCTTAGCAGCCGATTAGAGTCCTTAAGCTCTAAAACAAAGTCCGTATGAAACTGTTAAGCTTCCAAAACAAAGTCTGTATGAAAGCAGTACCGTCCCGGGACACGCTTTTCTCTACTCCTGCTGTCCTCTGGTCGCACGTCCCCTTTAATGGCGGTGCAGCGGATGCTGATGATCCCCTCCTCACGAGCGCCACCCAAACACCGCATGCGATGCCCTGACACGCTGGGACGCAGGAGGAAAAGACAAACAGGCAACAAGAGAGAGGAAGAGGAACAAAAAAAAAAACCCTCCTGCGTAACCACAGCAGGAGGAATACATGTAAGTAAAAACGACTATGTGTAACAACACCAAAGAACCACAGCGGGCCTTACACACACAAACATGTACGTATTTACCACACATACTCACATGCGCTATTGGACAGGATATATCCAGCATTTGGGTTCACATTATGCTGTAAGCATTTACCGTCAGTGTTAGCCATGAGCATTAACCGTAAGCATTAGCTGTATGGTTGCTGCTATCAGCCTAGCCTGGTCTCTCTTCTTCTTTTATTAATTTACCACAGCGCTCCCGGTAGCCGGGAGCCTGTAACCAGGCAACCGCCCTTTAAAGGACAGCACTTAAGCATATGTCCTGAGCCCCCTGTTAGAAGCAAGCTCATTTCAAGCGGCAACGCTGCCTCTCCTGAATGATGTGCACTGAGCAACAAATGTATATTCACTTTTGTTTACAGAAACATTGTTCTCTGGTGGTCCTTACCCTACCCTGATATCTGTTACTCAACAATATTTTTATTGATTTTAAACAGGGATACACAACAGGGTAAACATGTAACGTTTCAATACACATTTTATAGTCCCCTTATAAAACCCTATATCACCCACCCCACCTCTCCCTAACTCCAAGCCAGCTATACATGTATAGGAAAGGCTAGATGCCAGGCATATTTAAAAAAAAAAAAAAAAAAAAAAGGAGAGAAATGAAAAAAAAAAAAAACCTGTGGAGCTGGAAGTTTTGGTTCTACGTTCAAAGACAATTAAATAAATAAATAAATATTAAATAGGAAAGTTATCAAACTACAAATGTATATGAAAAAAGCGAAGGAAGGGCCCTCACACCTGTTGAAATTTCAAGTCCGAATGGCTGATTGAGGAGTGAATCTTTTCCAGGGATAAACAGGACATAATATCTCTGAGCCACTGGGAAGGAGTGGGTGAGGTGGCATCCTTCCACTTGAATAAAAGAGAACGTCTGGCCAGGAGTGTCGCAAAAGACAACAAACGCTGTTTAGCTGGAGTTAGACGCTTATCTTCCTCTCCATAGTACCAAAAAGAGCAATCAGAGGGTCTGGTTCAAGATTGCATTTCAATATGTACGACAAGGTTTTAAAGACATCCCTCCAGAATTTTTCCAAATTCGGGCATGTCCAGTACATATGAATAAGAGACGCCTCTCCGCTTTTACATTTATCACAACAAGGATCGACGTTTGGGTAGAAACGGGAAAGCTGAGTTTGGAGAAATGAACCCTGTGTACAACCTTAAACTGTAATAGAGTGTCGGGCGCATAAGGAGTTGGAATTCAATTCTCAAGCTTGTCAACTCAAAGTATCATCTGACACTGTCAAATTTAGGTCTTTCTCCGAAGCAGTTTTGATTTTACTCAAAGAGGTGTAACTCAGACCCATCAGTCCACCATAAATAATGGATATTAGGCCTTTACGCAGCGGGGACAAACAGAGGAGATTATGTACAATATTTGCATCAGGAGCCTCAGGGAAATTTGATATTGATGAGCTAATGAAGTGTCTTACTTGCAGATATCTGAAAAAATGAGAATTGGGCAAGTTAAACCTTTCAGAAAGCTGTTCAAATGATGCAAACCTGTTATCAACAAACAGATCTTTGCAAAACTTAATGCCCTTACTGTACCATTCCTAAAACACTGAATCATGTAAAGAAGGTTGGAAGAGATGGTTAGAGACGACAGGACTGGAGAGAGAGAAGCCCAGAAGACCACTGTGCTTTCTGAACTGAGCCCATATTCTCAAAGTATGCCTAATAACTGGATTATTGATAGATTTAATTGAGGGGATGGGGAGTGCAGATCCAAGGAGTGCAGAGACAGAGAGGTCTTTGACAGAGTTTAGTTCCATTTCCACCCAGACAGGGCGATTAGGTTGGTTATGAAAATGTGCCCAAAAGATGACACATTGAATGTTTGCTGCCCAGTAGTAAAAACGGAAATTAGGTAAAGCTATGCCACCGTCTCTTTTAAATCTTTGAAGGAGGGACTTGTTCAATCGAGGATGTTTACTTTTCCAAGCACCAAAATAAGATTTGGGAATAAAAACAGGTACAGACTGAAGCAGATATAAAAAATTTAGGAAGAATACTCATTTTAATGGCATTAATGTGACCCACCAGGGACATGGACAGTGGTGTCCATTGCCCCAAGTCCTTTTTTGTTTGGTTCAACAACCTAATAAAATTTTCTTTAAAAAGGTGTTTGTTTTCTTGTAATTGTAATCCCAAGATAGGTAAACTGATTTTTCACTATTTTGAAAGGGAGGTGATGCATTCCTGTTGTTAGTGCTGTATTATTTAGCAGAAAAAGTTCACTTTTGTGCAAATTCAATTTATATCCCGAAAAATAGCTAAATTCACTTAGCAATGACAGCAAAGGTGGCAGGGAAGAAATTGGATTTGATATAAAAATCAGAAGATCATCTGCATAAAGGGACACTTTATGTTCCTTTCCCTGCCTCCAAATCCCAGAAAGCTCCCTACAACTACGGAATGCGATTGCCAGTGGCTCAAGCAAGGTTAAAGAGTAATGGGCTAAGAGGACACCCCTGACGAGTTCCCTGCCGAAGGCTGAATGGTTGAGATTGCTGAGCATTTGTCCGAACTGAGGCAATAGGGCTTAAATACAGTAATTTAACCCAAGTGATAAAACTTGGACCAAAATTGAATTTTTCTAAAGCCCTAAATAAATACTCCACACGATCAAAAGCCTTTTCAGCATCCAGAGAAAGGACACACTCAGGGATCCCCTCTGATGGTGAGTACAAGATGTTCATAAGGCGTTGAATGTTGAAGTAAGAGTGACGATTTTTGATAAAAACCCGTCTGGTCCTCAGATATAATTGAGGGTAGAACATTCTCTAATCTGCGAGCTAAGACTTTAGCAAGGATTTTAACATCCACATTAAGAAGAGAGATTGGTCTATATGAAGAGCACTCTGTTGGGTCTTTATCTTTCTTTGCTATAAGGGTGATACAAGCCTCATTAAATAAAGCAGACAGCTTACCTTGCTTAAAAGATTCAGATAGAACTAAAGCTAGTTGTGGTGCAAGGTATGAGGAGAATGATTAAAAAAAAACTCTGCAGGGAACCCGTCAGGACCCGGGGACTTACCAGACTGCAATGATGACATAGCTGAAACTATTTCCTCTTGTGATATGGGCTCTTCTAATCTTAATCTAGAATCAGGAGATAGTGTTGGAATATCTAGTTGAGACAGGAATTTTTCAACTGAACTATTGTCCTTTGGGAACTCAGAAGTATACACTCGAGAGTAAAAATTCCTGAATGCATCATTGATATTAGAATGATCGGTAGAAATGGTACCATCCTCCATCCGAATTTTTGTAATGTATTGCTGTGCTCTAAATCTTCTTAACTGGTTAGCTAAAAGTTTCCCAGATTTGTCACCGTGAATGTAAAATTGGCTCAGACTCTTTTTAATAATTGACGTTCAATTACATGTGTAGAAATAAGTTCAAACTTAGTTTGCAATTCATACGTTTTTCATACAGATCAGGGTTTTTAAGCAGGGCATACTGCTGATCTATTTCTTTAATTTGGTTGGACAGATCTTTTCGTTCTTTATATGCCTTCCTTTTCATATTTGCAGTGTATGAAATTATCTGTCCCCTGAGGTAGGCTTTCAGAGCATCCCAAACAGTTAAACATGACACTTCAGGTGTTTCATTTGTGTTTAAGAAAAAAACTATCTGGTCTTTAATAAATGTAATAAAATCATCATCTATCAGTAATGATGAATTAAAGCGCCAATGTTTTCTAATTTGAGGTAGATCAGGGAGTTGGAGCATGATCCGATATCACAATGCTGTGATAAGGACAAGAATTAACCATTGGGATAATTTGATTATCTACAAAGAAATAATGAATTCTGGAGAAAGTGTAATGAACATGTGAAAAAAAGGAGTATTCTCTCTTTTTTGGATTACGGAAGCGCCATATGTCAGAGATACCGAAGGTGCAGAGATAGGACTGAAGTAGAGTGGCATTGGGCGATGACCTGTCAAGTGATGGATCCAAACAGCAGTTAAAATCTCCCCCTAATATGAGAGAGTATAAGCTCAGATCTGGTAGAGCAGAAAAGAAATGTTCAAAGAAGGAAAATTTGCCCCTAATCATCATAATTAGGGGCATATAAATTAGCCAACACTACATTAGTATTAAATAATTTCCCTGAAACAATGATGTAGCGACCATATATATCAGTAATAACATTATGGTGCTCAAAAGAAATGTTTGGATTAATAAGAATTGAGACGCCCCTAGCTTTGGCCTGAAAGGTTGAGTGATAGTGCTGCCCTCCCCAACGCGACATAAGGCAAGAATTATCAGAACTGCGAATGTGAGTTTCTTGTAAAAAGGCAATTGCAGTGTTAAGCTGTTTAAGGTGTGAGAGCACCTTCCTTCTCTTGACCGGATGGTTTAAACCCTTAACATTCCAGCTCACAAAGTTTAAAGAACTATTCATTCTCCTTGACAGAAGATGTGGGTAGATAAACATAAATAATACTGAAATGCCCAGCATCAGCCTTAAAACAAAAGTGTAAAACACAGAGCAACATATTAAACATACACTGTGTGCACAGAACTAACATAGTACTGGCTTTGGAGATCCCACACCCCTCCCCCCCCCCCCACACACCCCACTTCCCCCAAACAAAACAAGATAGCTGCTAATAAACAAAGCAGCAAGCTCTTCCATCCTTCCATAGTTCACCCAACAAATCTTCCTGCCGCTAACCACCCCATCTTCAGCTCCGACGTACTTTACATAAACTAAGAATTAAATATATAAATAAAACATTTCAACACTCCAATACTGAAATTTCTTAATGAGAGAAAATCACAAAACAACCCTCCCCCCACGTTACATTTTAACTCTAGAAAACAAACATATAAATCACACGTCATTAAAAAATAGAAATAATTATAACCAGAAGATTAATAGCTACTGTACAAGTTTAACACAGTCTCTTACCAGGAAAAACGTAAACATGACTGGATTTTAAGTTAAAAGGGGTACTTTCCTGAGAACTGTGGTTGTATATTGAAAAAGTGTACTACGGTGTTTTCGGCAAGCTGTCTATGTATTTCTGCGCCTCTTCTACCGAGCGAAGCCACTTCTTCTGACCGGTAGAGAGAGTCACCTGGAGCCGTGCTGGATACAGGAGTGAAGGCCGCAGTCCACGCTGGTATAACTCAGTCATAACGTCTCTATACTCGGCTCGCTGGCTTAAAACTTCGGGAGCGTAGTCTTCCACGATGCGAACCTGCTGACCGCGGTACTCCAGCTTCCCTCTCCGCCGTGCC